>SNQJ01S0016354.1:12670-39593 GCA_010110895.2 Picea sitchensis | reverse complement strand
CTAAAACGTTTATACCTAAAGTATGAAAATTGGATTCAACCATCAATTTGGCCAAACCCTGACCCTTGATCAGTTTAGTTGGTTTGATTTCTATATCATATTCTAGAATCATAGCAATCCACTTCCCTCTCCTACCATCTGGGTTATCCCGAGTCAGAATATCCTTCACCACTGCATTTGGAACATAAGGAATAGTATGAGAATGGAGAACGTAAACTCTAAAATCTTTAATTGCTTTTACCAGGGAAAAAGCATGTTTCTCCATTATATTGTAGTTCAGTGCAACATCTCTCAATGACTTGTTGAAAAAGGCTATGGGTTGTTCATGCTCTTCACTGTTTTTCTACAAAAGGACCGTTGCAATGGTGTGTTCATATGAAAAAGAGAATAAATAGAAATCTTTAGTGTAATCTGGACTAATTAATGCAGGGGCTTGTGTAAGTGCATGTTTTCCCTGCTCAAAGGATTGTTTATCTTCTATGTTCCACTTTATTTTGGTATATTTTTTAAGCATATTTGTAATGTTCCCGAGGAATTCTACCAAATTTGGTATGAATCTTCTCAGAAAAATTATTTTTCCTATGAAGGATTGCAATTCCTTAATGTTCCTAGGATGGTCTAAATTTTGGATGGCCACAATTTTGTTGGGGTCTATATTGATTCCATATTTAGAGATTATATGCCCTGGCAGTTTTTCTTCTTCTAAACCAAAAAGAGTATTCTTGGGATTCAATGAAATCCCAAACTTTCTGCACTTTTCAAACACTCGTCTTAGGTGTTGTAAATGTTCCTCATATGATTTTGAGTAGACAATAACATCGTCCAAATATATGACTATGAATATACCAAGCTCATCCACAAAGGAAATGTCCATTTCTCTTTTGAAAGTGGCACCAACATTCATCAAACCAAAGGGCATTTTCACATACATGAAAGTTCCCCAGGGTGTGGTGAAAGTTGTTTTCTCTTGGTCATCAGGTTGGACAAAGACTTGGTTATAGCCAGAAAAACCATCTAGCAAAGAGATCCTACTAGCTCCAACTACCTTTTGTAAGATGTGATCCATTTTAGGCAGAGGGTAGTTGTCTTTGAGGGAAACCTTGTTGAGGTTTCTGAAATCAATGCAAAGCCTGATTTCTCCAGTCTTCTTTCTAGTAGGAACCAGATTAGAAACCCATTTTGAAAATCTTGAGGGGACTATTATTTTGGCATCATACATCTTTTTAATCTCTTTTTCTATCAAGGGCAATTGGATTGATTCTCCCAAGTTTTTTCCTGAAAGGCTTATGTTCTTCTTTTATTGGGATTTTGTGTTGTATCATAGCTCCAAGCAAAGACATCTACAAATTCCTTAAAAAAATCAATATATTTGTGTTTTTTCTCAGGGGGTAAAGATTTAGATAGTTTAATCATTTTGGGTTTTTCCTCTATTCCTATATTACATTCCTCAACCTCCTTTCCACTAGGTTCAATCTTTGGCTTTTTTGATACATCGTTGAAATCAAACAATTCTTCTAAAGGAACCAAACCTCTAGGTAAAACATTATTCTTCAATGGCAGAATATCTGATTCTTCATATTTTTCATTTATTTCATCTAAATCTACTTTATTTACACTATAATTTTCTAAGTTTGTTTTATTTACATCTTCATCATCGCTATCTAGATCAATATTTGCACATTCAAAATCATTTTTAGACTGCAGGAAATCTTCAATTTGTTCATCGTTGCCAAATACTTGCCAATACCTGATATTGTCTGGGACGATCGGCCTGCATTTCACCTCTACTAGGTATTGGCAGTTTCGATGGAAAGGTGTTTTGCATGTGGTTGTCGAAGTAGTCAATCCATTTGCAAGTATGTTCTGGCCTCTGGGAATTATCTGCAAGTCAATCATAGTGAAAAATTGTAGAAAATCCAAAACAACATTTCTATAATCTTTGAGCCTAGGGTGTTTAGCAACATACTCACCTTTAATTTGTTTGATGATTAGTTCAGAGTCAGCTCTTACCATAATCCTTTTGGCACCAAGTTTCTTCAACAACTTCAGGCCGAGCATCAATGCTTCATACTCAACTATGTTATTGGTGCACTGAAAATTTAATTTATAAGAGTGAGATTTTGAATACCTTGCTTTATGATTATGCACCCACACTCCAGCTCCATCTCCTTCTTTGCTGACAACTCCATCGAAATCCATACTCTAGAAATTTTATGCTAATTCATCGGTTTTTGTTGTCACCATTTTAGTTTCCTCAGGGGTTGCTTTACTTTCCTCCAAGCCAGATGTATTATCTTCTAATTGTGTTATTTGATTGTCTAAGGCACCATAATTGTATAAAATGAAGGAGTCCAAGTCAGAATGAACAGAGTACAAAGGATAGTTATGAGGTTTTTCTTGACTACTGACCATGTATTTCATCAGAGTCTCTCTRTACAATCTTCCATGTTGGCCAAACACAGGAATGGTGGCATAAGTCATGTCTAACTGTAAAGTACCATTTAGCTTGGAACCCCATGATCGAGATAACAACATACCATATTTCAGAGGAATGTATGCAACTACAATATCCATAACSATACTTTTAGCTGGGATTTACGCCAAAGTGATGCACAAATCTTTTATCAAACCTRTGCATTTAACTTTGTTAGAGTCAAAAGAGTACAAGTCCTTGTATGGTCTGGTGATATTCAACCCCAACTTCTCCATCACAGCCTTGGGCATAATATTGTGAGAAGCACCAGAATCCAGCATAGCGTTGTGTAATGTCTTGTCATGGATATTCAGACTAATGTAAAAAGGGGGAACATAACCAATGTCAGTTTGTCCCTCAACCTCAGGACCAAACAACAACTCGGTTTATCATCAACAACATTTGCAGTGTCTGAGCCTACTCCTGGTTCTATGTTTAATGCTTTGATCACCTATGATCTGTAAGCATTTTTGTTCATTAGTTCTGTCAAAGGAATATGAATTTTCAGTTTAGCCAGTTCACTTTCCAAGCTAAAAGTGGTTGAAGTTATGCTTTGGCTCTGCAATTCTGGTTATCAGTCACAGTTTTCTATGTAGAAGCACTTGGATGACTTATGGATGCGACCTTTGTTTGAGCTTCTCTTGGTGAGGATGTAGGAGCTCTTATTGGAGGAGTCTCTGAATTTTTCTTTTCTAGGACTTTCTTAGGAGTAGCATCTGAGGTTTTCTTAGCATCAACCACTTTCTTGGTTTCAGCAAGCTTCTTTGTTTCAACAGCCTTCTTTGTTGGGTTGACGTTAGACTTATCTCTTCTCAAGCTATATTGTCTGTGGACCTCCATTATTGCATTCTCGAAGGCTTGATATTCAAACTCTTCCTCATCTATTTCTGTCCGTGAAAGGAGAAAAAGTTCATGTTCTTCCTGAGTGAGAAAAATGGACTCATTGTCATTAACCCCCATAAGGTTTATGTGAATGTCATCCAACTCCTCAATTACCTCCTCCCCTTCATCAACATAGTTTTCTTGAAGAGGTGGTCTAATCTGTTGATCAAAACCTCTTTGTTCCCTTTTATCTATGGGCTCTCTTTGTCTGATTGGAGGAGGGTTCCTTCTGAAATTAGGATTTCGAATCTAAGGAGCAGGTTGGTTCTCTCTAGGTGGGTTTCTATCATTAATTTGCAATCTTTCCATCATTCTCTCCATGGACCTTACTAGAGAATCAATTTTGGTATCTGAAGTAGAAGTGGAAGGTTCTTCTTTAATTGTAACTCTTCTTTCTGTTCTTTGTCTATCTCTTTTGGCTAATAAGTTTGCTTCAACACTCACTACACTTTTCTGCATATCTTCTAAAGTGGCAAAATTCCTTTCTCTCAGTTGGTATGACATATCAGCATCAAATCCATTAGGGAACTTGATTAAGGCCAAGCCTTGAGGAGGCTTGATATCAGCAGGGATTGCATTATAAATATTATTAAAATGAATGCAACAGTTCTCTATTGTTTCCCCTTGATTTCTTTTGATATTTTCATATTCAGATAAAATTTGGAGAGGGTTTTTCTTTACCTCCCATCTGTCGAGAAAACTTCGGTGAAAAACAACAATATCAACAATGCTTGCAGCTCGTAATGATTTGAACCATTTTTTGACATATCCAGTTAAACTTTGTGCAAAAAGTCTCATCTGAAAATCTGCCTCATCAACTTCCTGCAAATCAAAGTAATCATTCATTTTATCCACATGTTGTTGTGCATTAAGAGGTCCAGTACCATCAAACTTAGGAACTTTGGTTTGATAGTCCTAGGGCATGGCATGTAAGAGAGAAACTAACACCAAGGGAGTATATCTTGCTGCCATAATTGGTGGAGGAGGCTGAATAACAACTTGTGTGTTTGGAGGAGAAGTGACAAAAGATGTAGAAGATGTAGGGCTAGGAGGTCTGGATCGAGCTACTTGAGGCTTGACAGAAGCTGCAGCAATAGTAAGGGAAAAAAGTTCAATTGAATCTTGAAAGTGGGATTTATACAAGGCTTGATCAAGATTTGATACTAGATCTTCTAACTTTTTAAACTCTTGAAGAAATCGTTGATCAAAATTTATTCTAGGGGAGAGTCTCTCAGGGGTTTTATGTTGGAGGATGGTTTGATCTAGGACTATTTCATTCACAAAGCTATCATATTTGGTTCTGAAAAGGCTTTGCTCAAAAGGTAGGTCAAACTCAATGTCCTAGATTGTGACGAGCTTATTTGGGAGAGAAGTGGCCCTATGAAGAGGATTGTTACTCCCTTTACCTTCTACAATGTTTCTTTTTCTGAGTAACTTTTCTGGATTATCTACTGTTGTTATAGGTTTCAAATCAAGGTGAGATTGAGTGTGGATTCTTTTAGGAGCCAGAACTTTAAATTTTAAGAAATCTAAACCAATATATACAAACTTCAACAACCCCTGAACATTTATCTCTTGAAAGTTAGATCTTTAATTCTTAATAAATATTTTTTTCTTTATCTAGGGAAAATAATTTTGTAAGGATGGAAAGTTTGTTCAGTTCCCCAGTATGGTTGCCACTATGTTAAGACTCTGTAATTCCCAGAGGTTGTTAAGGGCATAAGATAACAAAGGTAACTTACCAAAACCACTTCGAAACTGGGATCTAGCCCTGCCAGTTTCAGAGAGGGATCTCTCAGTATGATTTAGATCTGTTTGAGTTTTTTTTAAGATATTAGGCTAGTTAAAATAGTATGAGTTTGTTGTTTTGTTTATAAAGGTTTGGTTGAAGTATTACATTTAAACATCCATTGGGCTATGGGGTCTTTGTTTAAAGGTTAATATCATATATAACTTTTATAATATTTCTTCACAGGGTGAGATAGTGAGAATGTTGGATCTATTAGATTTAAATGTGGTGGAAAGATAGAACAGGTGAGATATTCAATCAAGCAAAGAAGAAGTTAAGAATTTCTTTGATTAATATCAGAAGAATAACATGCAGATCGCTAAAGACCATAAACAGAGTGTTTGAGACAAATTTTGTTCACTAACTTCCTTTAAACAATTAGAGATAGGAAACAAAAGGATTACAGAGTAAGATAAACATTAACAAAGCAAGATAAACATCACCAGCATCCAAACGCAAGAATCTTGTGAATCTGTCTTTTTATTACTGGTTGATCTCCTCAAAAAGATTACAATGATAGCTTCCTGGTCACAAAAATCAACCCTCAATACTGTTAAGTGAGAAGTATTTATACAATAATTACATTTGACCCTATCATTAATGACTAGGATACAATGGAGGAAAAATCTAACTAACTAGATTACATATTACAAAATAACAGGACTATTGGTGATCTGTCCAAATCCTGAATGTCGATTTCTAGGAAAGTAGTTGGTGATTCATCCTCTCGACTTTGAATGTCTTCCTCATGCTGAATCAGATGTCCACATCATCTCTACTCGATCAAGGCACATAGGTCTTCCCATCTCTTTTGACTGGGGATGGAGACCTTGAGTAATCTTCAGTAAGTTTCATCCATCTCTGTGTACTTGGAAAAGGTTGGCTTGGTGATGAAGATGTATTTTATCTCATGTTGGATGCTCAGGTCCAACTGTAGAGTTTCCAAGAAAGCCTTGCCAGTTATGCTCCCTTCTATGCCTACAAATTTAGAACCATCTTTCACTACTGCAAGGATCTTCTATTCGTAGTCTGACAGAGTAATCAGTTTGTCATTGATCACTAGTAAACCTAGAAGACCTTTCTTGTGCAGTGAGTCAACTTTGTTGAAAAACCTTTTCACTCCAATATCCATTGTCTGAGATTTCTCCTCAAGTTGTAGCATTAATCCATTCTTGGTCAAAACCTTTTTGACCTCAAGAATTGTTTTTGTTCTATCCTCAATCTCCAATGCTTCCAACTCTTCTTTGGTCTTGGAATTTAAGAACCTGATGATTTTTGTGGCCTCTGTAGGCTTTCTCCCAATTCTACCCTTATCTTGTCAATGGCTTGTATGGATCCCTGCACAAGTTCATGCTGTTAAAACACAATTTGTATAAGGGGCCAAATCTCTGTCATGGACTTGCTGATGTCCATCCATATGTTTTCTTTGGCTTCTGATAGAGTCTTGGCCATCACTATCTCTTTCTTCAATTTTTGTATTTCTTGAGTAAGCCTCTGTGACTTGTGCATCTTTGTGTTGTAACTTGACTGAAACATGGATTTCAGATTCTGTAGGTTATTAATATCTTCTTGTAGTATTTTAATCTCCTCTCCTTGTAGGGTCATGTCCTCCATGGACTTCACCAATCTCTTAGAAGCATATGAAGTTGTCGTTGGAACGACTGAAGAAATTTATGTTGTAGGTGTTGTTGATACTGTACTGACTCCTATGATAGGGACTTCTTGTAGTGGGATGATAGTCATTGTCACACTATGTTCCTTCTCTTTGACCAACTTCTCTAGCTCAACCTCCATCTCCTTGATCTGTGCATTCTTCTCCATGATCAATTTTATCATTTCCTCCTTGTGGCCTTCGGTCTCTACCATTTCTTTTGCTTGTGGATCTTCAGTGGCTGGTATTTTTAGTTGTTTCCTCAGGGATTTTATGTCGGTGTTTTTCTTCTTGAGGAGTTCTTCTGCTGCTTTTACATTGGATGGATCATATCCAATTTTCAATACCAGTTCTTATACATAGTTGATCTTGTTATCCTTGGCTAGGGAAGATATCTTTTCCAACTTAAGATGAGACTGGACATTGTTTAAAGAAACCTGCAACTTTGCAGCAGTCATGGAGGTATTGGCCAGGGTGGAGAAAATCATCTCCCCGGTCTGTATGTGCATATCCATTTGATCAGCTGGATGCACCTCTTTGACATCGAATTCAAATGTTTCCCTCTTGTAATCAAAGACTACCTTGGGATGAGGCACTTGTGCCTGTAGGAATGCCATATGCATCCTTCCTTTCTCTGTATTGAAGGCGGATAACAACATGTGTTGTGTTGTATATGTTTGTTTCCAAAACTGTGCATAGGTGTTGTTGGTCAGCATCTCATTCTTCTTCTTGATCAAGTTATATTACTAAAAAATATTAAGTCCTATAGGCTCTTGTGAGGACTTAGTAGTCAATGTGGTATTAACCTGCTTCTTGGATGAGGAAGTGGACATGGTTTGTTGGTTTCCTGAGAAGAGTGATGAGTGTGGCCCCTCCATAACTATGGTGGACTAAGTTTCTTCTCCTCTAGACCTGTCAGGAGTATGGATGGTTTTGGTCCTCTTCCTGTAGACTTGGAAGTCTTCTGCTAAGACTTATGTGATTGAAGGGGAGACTTCCTTTCTATCCCTCTTCTCTGCTTGTACCTGTGGAGTACTAGTATGTGAAATGATGGCTAGTGAAGACTGTTGTTCAGTGTCTGTCAGAGTGTTTTCCTCCCACTTTGTATGGTTCATGAATTTCTCAATTTCAGGTTTAGGCACATGAGCATAGGGAGAAATCTTGTTCTTTAACCTGGTTTCTACAATGATTCCACATGGGTCATAGTGCCATGGGAAACTTTAACTAAAATTCATTTCCTTTAACAACTCGTTGGCTTCTTCCCCTACAGCTCTGTTGTTGTAGATAAACGAACATATCTGACCTTTGATCCTGAGTTGTTGTTTCTTCTTGAAAGCTACAAAGTGAATATCATCTGAATTTATCATCTGTCTGATATATTCCAGAGCGAATATCCTGACAGGAAAATACTTTGGCATCTTGTAAGGGGGTAATTCACATCTGTATATTCTGATTTCTGTATGATCCTGGTAGAGGTACCAGTCCCATGTTTTAGCTAGGTCTGACAAGTGTAGAATTCTCTGAATTTCCTTGTTTATCCTTGGTTTTGTTCTTCTAGTGAGCATGCATACGACTGGATGGTAGAATTGGTCAATGAATTGTTTGAAATTGAACTCAGATGAGTTCTTCCTCACTATGGACGTTTAGGAGGTCACAGGTTGAGGATTACCATGTTGGTCCAACTTCTGTTGGGATAAGGATAACTTGTCTTCTTGGAAAAAGAGGAACATGTACACCAGTATTGAAGATTACCGGAACATACCTTCTGTGGAAAACTTGAAGAGTTGTTCAAGGATGTTGTCAGCTAGAAACTAACTGTAGTCAAACTATGTAGTATTCTTTTCTTCAGTGGAGAAGATGGATAGAAAACTTAGAATGGGTTCATCTACCCACTCGTCTAAATAGTATCCTAGTAGATAACATAGGAAGGGAATGATCTGGTTCCCTTTAACTAAGAAGATGGAGGAATGGTATGGGGGATTCTTTTTGGGTAACTAAGCATTTTTAGGTAGGAAAAGTTCAAAGATCTGAGCTATCTGTGGGAAATACAATTTTTGGTATAGCTCGGTTAAGATTTCAATGGAGAAGGGGGAGGCGAAATCATTTATGGGTATCTGCGGTATCTAATCTATCGTTTGAGGGGTGATGGTGAAAAGAGTTTCTCCAGATGAAGAAATAATGGCCCTTTGGCTGGGAAGGTAGTGGGTTTGGCATTTCAAGGCAAATTCGGGGAAATGGCATGTCTGGGAAAAAAGGTACAGTGGAAGATTAGACTCCTAGAGTCCGATCTCATCGCTCTAGTCGAGAAAAACATCTTTGAGCCAGAAGTGTAATTCGAAGAAGTCGAATTCACACTTCGGCTCTGCAATTAAATAATATTTTTCGGCCATGGGGATACGATCCAGATTGACAGGAAGAGGGAGGAAAGGATTTTCTACAATCTCAGAGGATTTGGATTTGGGCGCCATCGTCAAACATATACCTGCAAGCGAAAAAGGTGTAATATGTGTTTACCAGGTTTTAATGGCGGTTGTTGACTGTGAGATTTGATTGTGGTTGTCTTGAGAATGGGAAATGATGGCATCAACTATGTCTGGATCGATGAACAGTGCACAATGGAAAAAGAATGGAGTTAAATGGTTGAACGGGGTGTCTGTTATGGAGCGGATGGTGAGTCGGATGGGTAACGGTAATGGTCGACTGCATTTATTGGCCAAGGGACATATCGGATATGATGTGGAGGGCATTGAATGACCAACAGGTAGATGGAGGTGACATGGAGGGTAATGAGCGGCCGACAGGTGGATGGGATATGACGGGCGATGTGTGAGTGGAGTGTGATGTGTAGGCATGGTAGTGGAGTGTGGCAGCAGAGTGCGGAGGTGGTATGGATGAGTGGTTTGGCAGTTTACTTGGAGCTGGGGGTAGGCGGTAAGTGGTAAGGAGTGAGGGGGGTCCGAGTTAAAACGAAAGCGACATGTTATGAGGGCCTCGCCTGAGAAAAACCACCAACTCAGACCCCCCCCATCGTTAAAGGCAAAAAGGTCGGGGGGGGGTGGGGTCTGATATTCCCTGTCGACCGTAGATCTGAGCGCCCGATTATCGATCACTGAGATTAGTGTGTTGTTTAACACAAAGCACCAAAACTGTCATATCACTTCCGAACTTAGGATAAAATCATTTTATGGGTTTTTGCAATTTACCCTTTCTTCATTTTGTCACCAAGGGGTCAAAAATACATCATTTTAACTCAAATCAAAGGCATTTAATCAACATTTCCTCAATTTTATTGAAAATAAAACATGCTAACCTATATCCTAATCTAATCACCTAGCACATTAACCCAGATTAAATTGTTGGGTCAACAATTACTGTAACCTAAAACATTTGACCAAGCTTAAACCGTTTGATCAAACTTATTCACTAACCTATCTAACTTGACTAAGATTAGATTGTTTAGCCAAAATTATTCACTATCCTATCTGCATAAATTGAAAGAGATTGATCATGGTTAGACGGTATGAATCAAGCCAAATTATTTCATGGGGTTTTATCATTTTCCTTTTTTATTTTTATACCCTCTTTTGATTTTTGTATTTTTCTTTCTTTCTTTTCTTTTTCTTTTTCTTTCTTTCTTTTTATTTTTCTTTTGTAAATCATTTGCAGAATAAAAATATTATTTACAACATAATGTAACTAGAAAAGGGATAATAATCACTAGGTGATCCTATGAAACATAGGGTTATAACATATACCATCCCTTACATGTACCCACTCGACCTTGGGAAAGCATTTCCATGGATTTTGTGGGAGGTTTACCAACAACTAGGAAGGGACATGACTATCTATTTGTGGTAGTTGACATGTTCAACAAAATGTGCATTCACATGCCTTGTAAAAGGACCCTCATTGGAAAAGAAGCAACAAATAAGTTCTTTGAACAGGTCTAGGTGCACTTTGGGATACCAAGGAGCATCATCTCAGATAGGGTTACCTGATTTCTTAGTGCATTTTGGACTACGTTGTGGGAGAAGATGGAAACTAAGCTAAATAGGTCTACAACATTCCATCCACAGGAAGACGGGAAGACATAAGTATTAAACAGGAATTTGGTGCATCTTTTGAGGGGTTACAATCAGAAGCATCTGAAGACCTAGGAAGAAAATTCAATATATATACAACACTCTTATAACAGAGCATTCCACACATCTACTGATAAGTCCCCTTTTGAAACTTGCTTTGGATATTTGCCACCTTCACCCTTAGATGTTGTATATGGACAACAAGGAGGAGTGAGGGAGGACCTCACAGGAGATGCATTAAAGGAAGACAAATTTGTTGATAAGATCAAGCAGATCCATTTGAAAGTACATGAGACACTGAAGAAGTCATAGGAAAAGTACAAGGCTAGACATGACCAACAGAGAAAAAAAAAAAACATTTAGAGTGGGAGATGAAGTATGGTTACAACTAAATAAGGAAATACTATAGGGTCTTGGTAAGAAGATCAAGGCTCTAGTGTATGGTCATTTTGAGGTATTAGAAAAGGTGGGAGATAATGCTTTTATAGACTCAGTCTACCCCCATACATGCACATTTACTCAGTAGTGAATGTGGAGAATCTCAAACTCTATGAGCCCTCCATGTTGGATTAGGAAGAGGAGCAGGTCTTACCTTCCATAGAGGATTTAACACCATATGCTCAGGAAGAGTTGGTAGAAGACATAGTTTTGCATAAGCGGTCCATAACTACAAGACAAGGGTAGCATGACCTTTGGCAGATTGGGTTGAAAGGACAACTTCCAGGCAAAGAAAAGTGGTACTCCAAGGAGAAGGTAGAGGAAAATTTTCCTCACCTCATTCAGTAAATATTTTGGGGACCAAAAGCCTACCTAAATGGGGAGGTATGATCCAGATTGGATAATTCTATTATTTTTCATCTATCTCACTACTTTTTGGGTGGAAAAATTGGAGTAATCAGCTTGCCGGGCCATTTCGGCGACCGGTCCAAATTTGGAAATTTGGGTCCAAAAATGTTATGCCTCTTGCAATTTCATATGAGAAAGTTATGCCTCCCGCAAGTTGACCTTCCATATTGATCACCATGGTATTGGATACCATGTCAGACTCCATTACTTAGATATGCGGGGCTAGCCACGTAGTGGATTTTCTAAGAACATTCTTAAAGGTCCAAAACCTTATCACAATTGAAGGTTGAGGAAGTCAAAAACTTATCCCTAGATGGCTATCGGGCTATGTTTAAAAACTAGGCCACTAGGAGGAGAAGGAGTTCCATTCTTTTCATTTTCATCTTCTTCCATAGCCAAGCAAAACATCTAAGAGTGGTATTCTGTGAGCATATCAGAGAATGATAGATTTTGTAGCAGCCATACAGGACATAGGTCAAAGGAAACTCCACAGAGAGTGCCTCTTTCTTTGTACTTGCATCATTTCTTTACCAGAGAAAAGAGAGCAGAGCAACCTCATCTTCTAGCTGGGTTTTCTCTTGTATTGGATTTCCTAATTCATATCTTGTGTTTATTTGTGGATGACGTGAATGTGTTTTACTGTTCTCTATTTTTCTACGTTTTATCTATTTTTTCAGTAACTAAATATTTTGGAGATCTAAAGGAAATTAACCTTAATAGTAAATATTTTTAGTATTTTATTAGATCTATTGTGACGAATTGTTCCAGTGGAATATCCACGACAGTTTACAGATCACTAAATCATGATTTATGTGTTTATTCATCATAAAAACATATTCATAAGTGTGGGACGGCCTTAAGCTAGTCCCTAATTTAGCATATGATAGATTACCACTCAAAGCACAAAATACACCATCAATTTATTCTAATTGATTTCATTCCTAAGTGCTCTAAAGTAGCTTAAAGTGGTTTGTTTCAAGTAACCTCTTCTAAGTTTCATTTATTAGAATGATAATCATCTTAATGCAAATATGAAGTTGTGTTTATTATTTATCTTTACATTAGATTTGGCACACATATCCCCTAGTTCCTAACTCTTTTCTCTTAAGTGGATAGCTTGTGGTTTTATGTTATTGATCTTGCATCATTATCTTAAAGCATTTAATCACTTGTTGGGATTTTTGTACTTTACATTGTCATACATAATTTGTAGATTCATTGAAGTAAATCATAATCTTGATGGTATTAATTCACTAAAGAGGTTTACTCATAGATCTATTATTGGTAGATGGGGATACCCCCTTTGACCTATGGAGCTGGCCTAAAGTGAAGGGAATATTGTACTAAGTTTATAGTGGTACAATTCCCATATTGTTGCCCCAAGGTAGCACCCGTGGTTGGATTTTCCACTAGGGTGCTAGTTTAGGTTGTAACAAGATCAATTTCAAGAGCAATTTTCTAATCCTAGTACCATATTGTGGTAAGATCTTGATTAGTCACTTGACTAAGATTAAAATAACCTCTTTCATGCAACATATTAATGAAATGTTGAGGAAGCCTATGCAAATTTCCACGCCCCGCCTAGGGATCTTCCTCTAACCTAACCCTAGTCCCATTACCAACTTTCCAAACGAGACATCTACTAATCAAAGAAAAAACAAGAATAATTGCTTTCCAAATTATAGATGCATTATTATGATTCTTTGATGGCTTCTTAATCCACTCCTCAATAGAATAAGGGGTAATGTATTTCTAGGAAATTAACGAACACTAGAGACCCTCACTGGTAATCAATGTCCAAGCGTTTTTCAATGCCAAAGATTTCACAAATAAGAGGATGCTTTTAAGGACCCATCCATCTAGTTCTTTGGGAAAATCTAATTCTTTGTCACTTGACCATATGGATTCACCTTTTCTCCTTTTCCCCTGACCATAAGAATCTAAAACAAATATTTATAATCCTTTCAAGCACACCCTTAGGAATAAAATCCAATGACATCCATAATACATAGATGGCTTCTAAAACGGACTTAACTAGAACCAACTTGTCCCCCTGGACAACCATCTATTGCACATGGCTAGACATCTCCTCTCTAACTTTGTTATTAGCCAATTCCAATATTTTATCCCATAATCATTTGGCTTAAGAAAAAATCTTGAATACTTCAAACCCCAAATCTTTTCATTACAAAGGAAACAATTCAACACAAAATCTAACATCTTCCTCATTAACCCCTATAAAATAAATAAAAGAATTGCCCAATTATACCTTCATTCATGTTACAATACAATATAGGTCAAGGATCTCCTTGAGTTTTAGGGCATCACTCCTCAATATGCCACAAAACAACAAGATATCATCCACAAACAACATATGAGACACATAAAGAGATCTTTGTATCTTGACATCTTAAAATGGCCTAGATTTCTTAGCCTCTAATAACGGCCTACTTAAGCCCTTTGCCACATTTAAAAAAGAAGGAGGAGAGGACAACCTTGCCTCAAACCTTTCTAGGTCTAAAGAAAGGAGAAGTTGATCCATCAATAAGGACAACAAATGATACAATAGAGGCACACTTCATGGTCCAATTTACAAAATGAACACACAAACCAAGATGAAGCAACATTAATCTAAGGTACAACCAACTTACACAATTATATGCTTTAAACAAATCCAATTTGATCATCATAGTTGGTAACCTCTTTTTCTTTATAGAGTGAAAACCCTTTTGAGCCACCCCACCGCTTCATGAATTTGTCTACCTTCCAGAAAACCAAATTGCTCATTAGAAATTGAATCAGAGAGCAACCTCTTTACCCTTCTAGCAATAATCTTGTATATACAATTACATAGAGAAATTGATATGTACTCATAAAAGAAATAGGGTTGTTAGTCTTATGAATAAGAACCATCAAAGTAGCATTAAAAGTTGCTAAAAAAATTATTTGAGCTCTGAGTTCCTTGATAATCCTCATTAGATCATCCTCCATGATTTCATAAAAAATGATAAAAAAATTCAACATGCCACCCATCTTACCCACAATGTCATTTATACACATATAATATACTACTACAAAATAACCTGGTGCAATTTTCTCATATATATATATATATATCTGAAGGTGGCAAAACTTATCATAAGTGAGTTATTAACCAGCAGTGAGGGCAACCATCACTCACTACTATCCGTGAATGTGGGTTGACTCATCATCATTATTCAAGGAAAACCACGTCACCTGAAATAACCTATTGGTGGTCCATAAGGGGGTAGATTTCCACTCCTACCAGATGCCTCCGAGTCTCAAGCCGTTAACTTGTTTCCTTACATTTGAGGAAGACAAGCTCTTAGCCAATAATAAATAGTTTTAGGTCTTACTCTGAGACCAAATCGATGGACTATATTATCTTCACCTATGAATCATATTTATCTTCTTTTTACATCATCGATTGCCATTTCTTCACCTATGAAGCCTATGCAAATTTCCCACACCCCAACTAGGGATCTTCCTCTAACCTAACCCTAGTCCCATTACCAACTTTCCAAACATGCCATTTGTTAATCAAAGGAAAAGCAAGAACAATTGTTTTCCAAATTATAGATGCATTATTATGATTCTTTGATGGCTTCCTAATCCATTTCTTAATAGAATAAGGGGTAATGTATTTATGGGCAATTAACTGACACTAGAGACCCTCACTAGTAATCAGTGTCCAAGTATTTTTTATTGCCAAAGATTTTGCAAATAAGAGGATGCTTTTAAGGACCCATCAATCTAGTTCTTTGGGAACATCTAATTCTTTGCCACTTGACCAAAGGGATTCACCTTTTCTCCTTTTCCCCCGAGCATAAGTATCTAAAACAAATCTTTCCGATCCTTTCAAGTACACCCTTAGGAATAAAAGCCAACGACATCCATAATACATGGATGTAATCTAAAACAGATTTAACTAGAACTAACTTGCCCCCCTTACAACCATCTATTGCATAGGGCTAAACGTCTCCTCTCTAACTTTGTTATTAGCCAATTCCAATCTTTTATCCCATAATCATTTGGCTTAAGAAAAAATCCTAAATACTTCAAACCCTTCTACAAATCTTTTCATTGGAAAAGAAACAACTCAACACAAAATCTAACATCTTCCTCACTAGCCCCCATAAAAGATATAGAAGAATTTCCCAATTATACCTTCATTCATGTTGTAATATAATACAGGTCAAGGATATCCTTGAGTTTTAAGGCATCTCTCCTCGACCTGCCACACAACAACAAAATATCATCCACAAACAACATATGAGACAAGGAAAGACATCTTTGTATCTTGACGCCTTTAAATGGCCTAGATCTCTGAGCCTCCAATAATGCCCTACTTAAGCCCTTTGCCACAATTAAAAAAGAAGCAAGGGGAGAGGACAACCTTGACTCAAACCTCTTCTAGATCTAAAGAAAGGAGAAGTTGATCCATTAATAAGGACAACACATGATACAATAGAGGCACACTTCATGGCCCAATTTGCAAAATGAACACAAAAACCAAGATGAAGCAACCTTAATCCAAGGTACAACTAGCGTACGCAATCATATGATTTAAACAAATCTAGTTTGGTCACCATAGCTAGTAACCTCTTTGTCTTTATAGAGTGAAAACCCTCTTGAGCCACCCCCAATCGCTTCATGAATTTGTCTACCTTCCAAAAAACCAAATTGCTCATTAAAAATTGAATCAAAGAACAACCTCTTTACCCTTCTAACAATAATCTTGTATATACAATTACGTAGAGAAATTGATATGTACTCCTCAAAAGAAATAACATTGTTAGTTTTAGGAATAAGAGCCATAAAAGTAACATTAACAAGTACTGACATTTTTCTTTGAGCTCTAAATTCCTTGATAATTCTCATTAGATCATCCTCTATGATTTCATAAAAACTGATAAAAATTTCAACATGCCACCCATCTGACCCACAATGTACCACTTATAGACATATAATATACTACTACAAAATAACTTGGTGCAATTTTCTCTCCTCGATGATATATATATATATATATATTTTTCTCTCTCGATGATATATATATATATATATATATTTTCCGAAGGTGGGTAAAACCTATCATAACTCAATTGTCAACCAACACTCACTACAACCATCACTTGCTACTATCGGCCAATGTGAGTTGACTCATCACTATTCATCACCATTATTCAAGGAAACCATGCCACATGAAATAACCCGCTAGTGGTTTGTAAGAGTAGACTTTCACTCTTGCCAAAATGCTGCTAACCTATTTTCTTAAGTCCGGAGGAATAAATTTTATAGATCTTGCTCTAAACCCAAATAGATGAACTATATTGATCTTCACCTACTAATCCTATTTATCTTCTTTTTATTATCAATTATCATTTTTATATATATATATATATATATATATATATATATATATATATATATATATATATGCTATCTAGTTATGTTTTACAAAATGGCTTTTTTTAGCCATATAAATTTAAACTAATCACTATTTTTGTTGTTCAAAATCCATGCAGATTGAAAAATCCCTAAAAATAATCACCTCAAATCTGTAATCAATTTTTTTTCCAAATTTCAACAATGTCCCTTGAAAAAATCATCATTTGGTAGAACCTTTACCCTATGATTTCATAAAAACTGATAAAAATTTCAACATGCCACCCATCTGACCCACAATGTACCACTTATAGACATATAATATACTACTACAAAATAACTTGGTGCAATTTTCTCTCAATGATATATATATATATATATAATTTTTTTTTTTTCCTGAAGGTGGCAAAACCTATCATAACTCAATTGTCAACAAACACTCACTACAACCATCACTTGCTACTATCGGCCAATGTGAGTTGACTCATCACCATTCATCACATTATTCAAGGAAAACCATGCCACATGAAATAACCCGCTAGTGGTTTGTAAGAGTAGACTTTCACTCTTGCCAAATGCGTCGTTAACCTATTTTCTTAAGTATGATGAAGACAAACTTTTATAGATCTTGCTCTAAACCCAAATAGATGAACTATATTGATCTTCACCTACTAATCCTATTTATCTTCTTTTTACATTATCAATTATCATTTCTTTATATATATATATATATATATATATTATCTATTTGTTTTACAAAATGGCTTTTTTTTAGCCATATAAATTTAAACTAATCACTATTTTTTGTTGTTCAAAATCCATGCAAGTTGAAAAATCCTTAAAAATAATCACCTCAAATCTCAGAATCAAAAATTTCTTTCCAAATTTCGAACAAATGTCCCCTTGAAAAAAATCATCATTTAGTAGAACCTTTACCCTACGACACTATATATATATATATATATATCAAAACTTTCTATCCACATTTGAACCAAAGCAAACTTAAGCCTGTCTCTTTAAGCGTATTATTTAATTATCATTCCTTTAAAACGGTTTTCAATTGCATTCACCTGTTGGGTTGCTTTAAAGTTGTTCCGTCTCAAATACCAACTCACTCGATATCTGGTGAGGATCGAACACAAAGAAACTTGGCTTGATTTGGAAGAGGATCGAACACAAAGAAACTTGGCTTGATTTGGAAGAAGCATTGGGGATGGAAACAAAGGGCGACGCCGAAGATGATTTTTCACTGTACGTGGTGGCTTCCGATCTAACAGTGGACGCCCATGCCTATGGCATAGGGAAACATAACATCCAAGAAGAAGAAGAAAACGAAGAATGGCATGATTGTGATTCTGCCCTTTCCCCCCTTCTTGTGATGGATGATGATGACGACTTCTCTGATTTGGACCAGCTTCAGATATTGGAGCTTCAAGGGAAGGATAGGGCCGGCAGGAGGATCTTGAGAATTGTGGGCAAATTTTTTCCAGGTACTACACTCCAAAAAAACAAGGCTTTCCTGAATTCATGGTCTGTGGTTGCTTTTAGTCTATTCTTATGTTTTGGTTGATGAATCAGGGTTTGGTATTGTGGGTTTTACCGAGCTGGTACTTGTCTTAACTCCATTTATGGTGGGGCATAATAAACTTGACAAATACAGAAAAAACAATATTAAAAAAAATTGAAGTAATCTGTTGGAATCTTATGTATCCCCATAATAAGGCACAATTTTCACGCTATGAGTATTTTGTATTTGACCACACAGGCAGAGTTCTGTTGCTAGAGCTCCGAATATAGTAGGGTTGTGAGTATGTCATTTCCCCTTTGGTCATCCTGCCTGTAGGTTAGGTTTCTTCTTCCCTCCCTATCTATTTACCGAACGTAAAGGAAGGTCAAGCAATCTCCCTTTAGGTAGTTTGATAGGTAGGCAGGGAAGAACCAAGTTATTCAGAATTTGTGCAATCTTTGTTGTTGCAGCTTTTCAGCACAAATTCGTAAAAGAACCTTCGCGGAGACAAGACTCCTTTTCTTAATGTTTTAGTATAGCAAACCAATTCAAAAAATTCATAAGCAACCGGTGCAAACCTCTCTAGCCACAGTGAGTGTTGAAATTACCCTCTTAACCAGCACTCGACAGTTAATTCCAAATAAATCACTTATTGAATCAAAGCACAACTGAGTTATCAACTAAAAATTACAGCAGAAGCATAGATAAGGAAACCAAAAATCTTGTGCACAATACACAAAGATATTCTTCTCATCAACTAAGCTTATCATTCAAATAACTTCGAAACTTACAAAGATATTATGCCCATCAACTAAGCTTATCATTCAAATAACTTCAAAGCTTACAAGGGTTCCCTTACTTGGAAATTGGCCCAAATAGAAAAGAGACAGAGTACATCTGCACTTGACTGGCTGATCTGTTGCCAAACTTGTTGTACGATCTCTATATGACAACTACGTGATTGTTATGCCAAAACCCACACAATCTATGCGACTGTAAAGCTGAAACCCGCGCGATCTGCGCGACTGTTCCAGAACACCTGTATTGTTCCGTGGTGGCCCGTCCCTCTGCTGTACAACTACTTTCTCTCTTCCTTTGGCCTAAATCTTTAGATGGAAGTCTTTTTCCACCTATCCAAGATCTCCTTGAATCACAGTCCTTCGTGATCCAACCCTCTTTGTCTCAAATCAATTCTCTCAATCAATCTAACAAAGCCTCACATAAGTGTAAGCAAAGGTCCTTCTTTGCTTCTACACTCTCCAATGACTCCACACTAGCAAAAGTCATTCTTTGCTATCTCTGTGTGAAAAGTCTCTTCTTGGTCTCTCACCAACTTTCTCTGTGTCAACTCTCTCAACACAAGTGTCTTCCTCCTTCACGCTAGCCTTGCTTTTATAATTGTGAGTTATAATCTATTTTTAATCTCCAAAGTGATTGACGGTTGAGATTATTTCTCACTCACTTGAGATTTACATGCTAATTACTTTTAGCATTTCCTTAAATAAGTCAATTTACTGATAAAAACACGTTTACTTTATTTATAACTTTAATTATAGTAAATTACCAGAATAAAATGATTTGAATAACTTCCACGTGCTAGACACCAAGCCCATGCGGAAGTACCTGTCCGATGTTACATGCATCAACAGTGAGAACACAAGAACCTAATAGGCATGTAGTAATGTTTGATCCATCAGCTTCACCAACTCAAAATTTGGAAGAAAAACAAAACCAAAAGTCTGCAAAAACAGCCAAAAACTCAGTCTTTTTGTTACAGTGCTTACTCAGATTGTCAGAAACCTGAGCACGTATTGCTAAGTTACATATTTTCAGACATCTACAAACACATTGCTAAAAGTTCGGTGAATTTGCACCTATGGCCACAGACAACTCTATCTGCATCCCCCCAATTCAAGGTGCAGAAAGTTCCTTCCTGTTGTCTTTAGCTAGCCTGGCCCTAATCCTGCCAAACAATCTATACCTGCAGGCCTGAAATTTCATGGTTATCTTTGTCTTAGCCTGATTGTTCATAATGATTTTGGTCATAGTGCTACCGTTCAATTTGTATTTGAATCTGAACAAAAAGGGCGTAGCTATACTTGATGCTACATCACCCATAAATTGAAATGCATCCAACTTGCGTGCACACAAGTGCATAAAATCCAAAACTCTTATATTTGTGATTTGAATCTGATAAAAAAGGGAGTAGTTGTATTTGTATGCTACATCACCCATAAATTGTAATATGCATCCAACTTGTGTGCACAATAGTTCACAACATCAAAAACTCTTGTATAAAAATGACACTCTTCAGTTTTATAAGTGTATCATGATGTTTTGCAAACTGTTTGAGCCATATTTTATGGTCAAAATGAACAATGATGTATTTTGATGTGAAATTCCAAGCTTTAAAGCTAAATCATCCCAAAAGCCAAAGCCTCAATCATCCTGGGATTAAGGCTTCCTGTGGCTCCCTTTTTGGTATATTTATATTATATATGTAAAGGAAGATTACAATTTAACAGTGCAGATGAGCAGTTGACAGTGTGGACCTCTAAAGCCACAGTGAGAACGTGGGTGCCTAATAAACACAGGGTTATGTTTTAACCCTGAGCTTGCTAGCTCAAAATCAGAATCTTTTGTCATGAACTTTGAAGCTTATGCTTACAGACACTTTGTTGTCGGTTCTTGGTTTTCCCAGATGGAGGTTCCAAGGTTTCTGGTAATTATGTATACCTTTTTGCCAAATATAGTTTCTGGGGTCTGATACCATTTAAGGATTGGGAACAGACTTTGAAAGAGTGGTGCCTTCTTCCTTTGATTTGCTTTTAAGTAGACAAGGGAATTTAGTTTGGTGATTTTGCTGCAGTTTTCCATTTTTCTTCTTTCTGTGGGGTGAGTGGGGATTCCCAGTGTTTTTCCTGGTCATGACACCTTACCAAAATTGCCATTGGACACTGAAATTACTGCCATGTAGTTCATGGTGCAAGGACTTTTAGTTACAATTCTTTCATGCTGCATACATTATCTGGGCAGCCTGAATGTATTACATGTTCCATCTTAAGCCTCGCTGTAAGAAAATTTCAAAATACAGTTTGCATTTTGTTGGCCTCACTGTTTCTTTTGGCACAGCTCCTGTTATTGGTGGAGAAAGGCTGAAGAAATATATATGCCAGAAGATCTTTACTACTGTGTCAGAAGGACCTTTCTGCATTGTATACATACACACTGCTGTCCAGAGAGAAGAAAACTCTCCTGGATTGTCCATTATAAGGTGGATTTATGAAGATCTTCCTACAGATTACAAGCAGAGGCTTCAATTAGTTTATTTCTTGCATCCTGGAATTCTATCACGATTGCTTTTAGCCACGCTTGGACGGTACTTCTTAAGTGAAGGGTGAGTGCTATACTAAAGTTCACAATCATTTTTGAATAAAAGGAATAGATGGCAGTATTATTCACTTTGATTTATGATAGATGGCTCTACTACTCTGGCTGCAATTTCGGTCATAGTAGCCAGAATCTGAATGTTCTCATTTCTGCTTTTTTTTTTATTGCAGCTTATACTGGAAATTGAAGTACATCAATCGTTTGGAATTTTTGTGGAGTGATATTAAGAAGGGACAAATTGAGATTCCAGAGTTTGTGTGTGAGCATGATGCTCTGCTCGAGAATAGACCGTTGATGGACTACGGAATTGAAACAGATCCTTATCATCTTCATGAAATGCCTGGCATGGGATATACATTTTCCAGATCAGCAACAAGATGGCATTCTTGAACATGTATGTAGGAGATGCTAATCAAATGATGGATTGGGTTCTTCAGCAATTTTTTCTCAGACAAGTATTACTGTATTTTAGCTTTTCATTGTAATTAATTGATACAATCATCAATGTGTGCTATCAAATACTTTAGATGCAAAATAATTTTTCTTTTGAGGGATGGTTGAATATTTGAATTATAATGCATGTAAATCTTTTATTTCACTGAAAAGTGTTTTAGCTACTTAGCTAACACCAAGGCCCATGTGTATAATGATATTCATTATTTTAGGGGAGGCACAGAACGCTGCTTCTGAAAAGCGAATCTCTTCTGCAATATTTTTCACCTTCATCTTCCACGATGTTTCCTTCATGATGGAACTTCACAATTCAGACGACTTTGGCACATAACTTTGCCCTTAGTTGTTGAGGCTATCATTGTTGACCTTAGCCTTCGGGCTTGTGCTAAATCTTTATAACTGTTTGTTCATTTCTTGGTTCTTGGGTGATAGCTGCCATCAATCATTGACAATTTTCAAGTATTCTATGCTTCACATGTACTTTTGCGATGGCCATAGCAACTGTATGTCTCTCTGACCCAATGCACCTGGAACTTTATTCTTTGTCCGTTCATGCCTTTGAGCCCAAAGTCATTTTCAGTGAAGTTCTAGCCATCTTCATTGTCTGGCATTTACTTGAGGCCGAGTGAATAAAATTTTTAGATTTATTGTAGTCAGTCCTCAATCTTAACCTCTTACCAATGAAGTAACATGTGATTCTAACATCTTCAAGGAATGAACCACTATTGCTAGCCCTACTTCATGAGTGGGATAGTTTGTTTCATCATCTTTTAGTTTTCATGACTTGTATGCTATTAACAAGCCACTAATGTCTTCAATGCATGCATTAATTTGTATCACATAGTCTTCATCAAGTTTGGGTGGATTCAAAATGGGAGCTGAAGTGACCAATGCCTTCAACTCTTGGGAATCTTTCTTCGTTCATGGTTGTTTCCTATTCATCTGAACTACTTGCCTTACTTTTACAAGGAGAATAGGCTATCTTGGAAAATTCTTCCACGTATCTTTGATAATCGCCTATCGATCTCATGAGGTTTTCTAACATCTATAATGTTCCTTGGAGTGGATCATTCCAAAATGGATTTAATCTTCTATGGATCCATGCATATGCCACCTTCAAAATTGATATGTTCCAAGTTACTTTATTGCCTCAAGTAGAAATGACTTCTATTTAACGTGGTATACAACTTGTTCTCTGTTAACACTTGTTGCACAAGCTTAATGTGTTCTGTATGCTAATGACTTCTATTTAACGTGGTATACAACTTGTTCTCTGTTAACACTTGTTGCACAAGCTTAATGTGTTCTGTATGCTCCTGGGATTTGGAGTAGATAGATCAAAATACCATCAAAAAATACAACGATGGGTTTGTCCTAGTACAGATGGAATACACTTTTYATCAAGCCGATGAGTAAGTATGGAGCGTTTGTGAGGGAGAATAAAAAATCGACAAAGGAGATGTCTTGACAAATAACACGGGTGCGTTTGATAACTCCTTCTTCAATCAGTTCTTAAAGTTGCATCCTGCATTCTAGCAACTTTGGGTTTAACATTTTGTAAAATGCCTTGGAAGTTAAATCCAAGAACCCACTTAATGGTGTAAAATCTCGACTATTATTGTTAGTTGAACAAATGAGGAGTTTCGTGTAGCACTATATTTTGTTTTGGTTTAGGTTCAATTTACCTTCCTCACGAACGTGGATGGTAAATAGTTTGAATCGTTCCTCAAGAATTTCGTCATTTGCGTAGATAAGACTTGTGAAGAGAGATTGGCATTTGCGTAGATAAGACCTGTGAAGAGAGATTGGTTTCTTGGCCCCTTGGATTAATTGGATTGCCTTTATCATCCATTCAATCAAAGCTCTTTTCATAATAGGGAATGCTGATGTGGTGTTAACCATTCAAATCCAATCTTAATATCATAAATGGCAAGTGGTAGTGTGGAAGGTATATTTGATGGTGAGCTCATCTAGTTCGACGCCATAATCTAGGAACCACTGTTCTGATTCTCAGTTTAGTACCGTTGGCATTTTTTTTAGCGGGTAGGAGAAATGTCTTTTCTATTTAATGAGGAGCTATGAACAACGTCTGCAATAACACAGAGGCCACATCAATGCAGTAGAACTGTCAAACTCAGGTAAAGTCAGGGGCTCTAAGCCTGTCAATCGATAGACCACAACTCGATGAACTACCTTTGGTAATATATATATATATATATATATATATATATATATATATATCTTTGGGAAGCTATCTTTTTTTATGGATGATAAACCCAAAAATAAGGACATCCCACCCTCCCGCACTTAAGAGAGCATTGGGATTGCTAGTACCTGGCCAGCCCATTACAATAGTCTGCATGCAGGCTACATCAAAATATTATGCCCAAAGGCTACAATCAATCATTGGCACAAGGCCCAAGATCAATAGCCACATCCAACAAACCTACGCAGGATTTGACCCTGGGTCATTGTGACAACAACTGCTCCAAGTTGTTGCTAGGCCACAACCTGATAGACTTTGGCAACACACACCAAGTCATCTGAAGATTCTTTGTATGAAGGGTGCACCTGGTCACTACCTATAACAATAGGAAGTCGTGGCTTGTCCATAAATTGATGAAAATTGAATAGTGTAGTTAGAAATATCGCCTTGCACTCTACCAAAGTGACATGGTGATGGGTTTGCCAATATTAAATTGTGGCATATATTCTCNGGTCACTACCTATAACAATAGGAAGTCGTGGCTTGTCCATAAATTGATGAAAATTGAATAGTGTAGTTAGAAATATCGCCTTGCACTCTACCAAAGTGACATGGTGATGGGTTTGCCAATATTAAATTGTGGCATATATTCTCATGCATTTTTTTAGCTACATTAACAAAATTTACCTACATTTATTTTAATAATAATAATTTAATTTTAAGGTCACTTTCTAGCCAGACACCACATTGAAATTGATGTATGAGGCCTCTTTTTTTGTAAAAACACATCGAACCTTTATTTCAAAGAATGTACTGAATGATTGTTTGATATCTTATGATGACTAAGTCTAGTTTGATGTGTTCAGGGCCACTGAATTGGAGGAGGCTAAATTATTTTTGCATGGTCATGTCTTCTTTCTTTCCTTTTTTTTTTGGTATCTAAAAAAATAGATCATTTATGTAAATAATTTATCCTCCCCTTTGCCTTGAAGGAGTCAGGACTTCAACAATTTTGAACATCCTTACTTTTCAAGTCATCTGAGTCTAAGGGTCTTGAGATCTAAAGTTTTGATTAGAGTGGGCAATGTGTACTTTACAGTGTACACCACGAAGCCAATGATTCAACATAATGTTTTTTTTAAGGTGGCATGCACTTCAACTAGTCCATGAATCTTTCTCATTTCCATCCATAGCAATATATTTTTTCTTTTATTCCAATAACGTCTGTAGTTCGGTATTTTGAATCACTTTGCTTCTCACGTGTGTTCATTGAGAGTGAGGGCTTGGTCGTGTAAAATTTATTCTAGGATTCTTTTATTGAGAGCATTTATCTTGTATATATTCCTTGAAGTTGGACGGATGATCTAGCTTCAAAAGAGAGATTACTTTGTCATCTTGCTTGATTTATCAATTTTTAKCAATTTTTGTGAAGGATATTGTCAATCTTTATAATATTCATTTGGTGAAAAGTTGGCCTTTGGACAATAAAGTACTTTGAAATTTAGGTCCATTACAAGCTTGTATGGAGTTATGCCCAAAACAAAATTTCCCCAATTTATGTTTTTTTTAATTGCTAAAATTCCTCAAGAACAATTATTTCAATAACAATTATCACCATCAAGTTGTCAATAGTTTGGGGATTCAAAGGATGTTAGTGTTATGATAATATGATGCCAAGGGGATTCAGAGGATGTTAGTGTTATGATAATACGATGTTAAAGGGATCCTCTTTAATTACCTAGTCACCTTCAATCACTTTCAAGTTGTCAATAGTTTGGGGATTTAGAGGATGTTAGTTTTTATATTTCTAAAATGAGTCAATCACAATTATTTGAGTAGCAACTATCACCATCAAGTTGTTTATAGTTTGGGGATTCAAAGGATGTTGGTGTTATGATAATATGATGCCAAAGGGGTCCTCTTTAATTACCTAGTCACCATCGAGTTGTCAATAGTTTGGGGATTCAAAGGATGCTAGTGTTATGATAATATGATGCCAAAGGAATCCTCTTCAATTATTTAGAGTGTTATCTTTCAAAAACAATCGTCTCTCGTCTCTTTGAAATAGCGGTGTCCTTCTTAGTGAGGAACGCATCTCTCTCCAAATGATGAGGTTTGTTTTAACGTTCACTTTGAACTTTTGTGGTGTCCTCTACACGGGGCACCCCTCTTAATGTTCGATAGGAGTTTATCATTTTCTTTCACAAGTAAAAAGTGGGAGGAGTCCTCTTAAGT
>SNQJ01S0016353.1:0-75292 GCA_010110895.2 Picea sitchensis | reverse complement strand
GGTAGTTTTGTGGTGCATGGGAGGATTTGTGGCTTAGTCCATGGTTTTATATTTATGGTTAAGAAATTAGGGTTGTAGTCTAATCTAGGTCAATGGATTAGGGATTTTGGATGTCGCGGGATCATATATATATATATATATATATATATATATTGTATTGTAAATAATGAAGTTGGAAGATGATAAAATAAGAATTAGAGGTGTGGCTCTAAAGAGGTTGTTGGTTTTCCCGGTTTGGGTTTCCAGGGTAAATCTCGGTGTATATGTGTGATTGTAATTGTGTTATTTTTTGTTTAAAGAATTTGTGTGTGCAGTGCATTACTATAAAAGGTTTAAAAACTTACACATGGCCCAATGGACTGGTATTGTTGTGATTATTTTTCCCATCGTTTATGATTTATTGGAGCATATTTGAATAGCATATGAAGGATTATGGCATGAAGGCTCTATAATTTCCTTGTGCAACACTTCTAGTGTATGGTTCCTTTGCATATTGTTATAGGATAAATGAATTTGTCTAACTTTAACAAGAACATCCAAAATACATTCATATATATAAGAGTTAAGCATTGGGTATGTTTTTCTTACCTCGTGTAATACTTCAAATGATTTATGCACCATGTTAGTCTTTCCAAAACACCTAATGAGGAGTACAACTGAGTTAATCCTTATTGCATAGCCCTACGTTCTCATCTTATCCAACAAGATTTATCTTGACTTGTGCCCATCATTCTCTTTGCTTTGGGATCAACCATGGCATGATATGAAGAAAAAAAAACCCTCCTTACCTGAAGCTCTTTACTTGAAAACTCCATTGAAATAACTTGAGGGTCATTTTTGGGTATTTAAGACATTGAATAAATAATGTTATTCAAGGTGTAAATGACCCAACAAATGGTTTGAGGGTTGTTTCCACATCTTTGCTTCATTCATGTCATTACAGTATGTTGCTCATCTGTGGGAATGTTTTGGTCTCTTGGGGATATTTTTTTGGTAAGAGTTTGATTTTATGCATTCAATGATCATTGTCACTAACATTCACATAGGACCTATTTGAATAATATATTAGAAATGGGTTTTTTCTAAGATTTATGTGCATTACAAAGGAAACCCCAACAAATACTTTGGCTCCCTTGCCTTGACCTAAACAAAAATATAGACACAGTTTCCCAACTATATTATACCCAACACATTTCAAAGCATTGTAGCTTATTTGTAAATGTTGGACCAACTATTATAGGACCAAAGATAGAAAATATGTATTGTAACCCCACTATTCAGTGTTAGATTTTATATCATGTGAGACAAGTATCAGGGTTGTAGAAGGTGACAACTATTGGAGAGAGTTTCATAAAGAAGCTACATTGGAACCTTATAAGCCTAAAAAATTAGGTGCTTAACCCTCAATGTAAATCTTCATACATCAAGAGAATCTAGTTGTGAGGCAAAATATCAAAATATTTACAAAGCACTTAAGCAAAAGTTTTGAATGCACTGGCATACACTTTGAAAATCCCAACTACTATGGTATAATTTGTAGGGAGGCATGAGATTGGACTTTGGATATTCCCTATGGAAGCCAATTATGTATGTTAGAGAAGACGTAGGAGTGTTATATTTGAAATTTTCTAGTTGATTCAATCACGATACAAGAATATTCTTATATGAGCATGTTAGTTAAATATGATAATTTCGGTCTATTGACATTCCTTTTGAGTTGCTACCATATAAGCACATCCATATAAAATAGAATGATTGTAGCAGGATTACATGAGAAGATTGAGATGTATATGAAAAGCAATGAAGAGGTATTTTCCATAGGATTTTCACTTATTGATCAACCGAGTTTCAACAATTTGGACCAAACCTATTAGAATAAGTCTTTGTATCAACCAAAGGTGAGTCAAAAACCCACTCAGTGTGATTTGGTCGAGTTTTATAATGCTCACTAGGATGCTTACCCAAGGTCCTAGTCAACAAAAAGGAAACCTGATCCCTAAAAATTTAACCCCTACCTTTCTTACCTCACACACTTCTCATTGTATGCATTTGGATCATTTGGAGTTGTAATATTCACTAGTTGTTTGAGTGCATTTGGATCATTCGAAGTTGTAGTATTCATTGGTTGTTTGAGCACATTTGGATCATTCGAAGTTGTAGTATTCATTGGGTTTTCAAGCACATTTGGATCACTTGGTGATGTAGTATTCATTGGTTCTTTGAGCACAATTGGAGCTAATTTAGGGATGATTTTGAAGGGAAATCAATTTGGATTTTTTGTCTACCCTTTTGCTACCATATTGAAGGAGAATGGATCATGGAAAGTCATAAAGTAAATTTTCTATAGGTTGAATTCAGTTGGATGGACTTGGAGTGACTTCCACTACTAGAGGTGGGTGACTACGATGTTGGACCTTGATAGGAAACGACTCAAGAGGAGGGTACATTAGACCATGAGGCTATCCTAGAGGATTCAACCACTATCACTAATGATCTTGATGATTTTGATGAGTCACTATTCATGACTCATGACATAGTATTATATGTACTTATTAGATTTTAATACAATGATTTTTGGAATATGGATGTTGTTTAGAGCCTCAATAGTATATTTTATTTTAGCACTCTACTTTGATGTATCTCAATGATTATAGTTAGTGTATCTTGATGAGGTTTTTCCTATTTTCCCCTGTTCATGTGATGTAAATCAACAAACTTGTATATTTAGTGTCTAATATCTTGGATTTATATTCATGTGCATGAAATTTATTTTTTCTTCACTAAATTTGATTTTTATTTTTTTTTATTTGGTTGTCATTTGTCAAGTCAAAGGTGAAGTTTCCACTTAGTTTAGTTTTCTCTCATAGACTTATAGGTAGGTTGCACCATAAAGTAGACCGTCTGGTTAGGGAATTCAATGAACAATGAATCTTAGAGCACCACAATTGACCTCTACCTTGGTCAAGGATGACAAGTTCCTCCTACTGTCCATATTGATTCCCTAAGAAGTATAATGAAGATGGATGGGACCTTTCCCCCACCTATTGATGCACCACTCATGAATGGGTGGGGCTTGAAGCTCGATGATTGTGGCCCTGCTTCGAACATTGGATCTATCATTGATGCTTAATATTTATGACTATCTTTATTATGGCCAACTGACTTTTCATATTTGCTTTCTATTCTTTATCCCTATGTTATATCACTATTATTTTTTGAACTTGTAATCCCTCTGGACATGGACTCTCTATATGTTTTTAAGTATCCCTTTAGGCATACATTAGTGTTATGTTTTAGCCATGGTAGTCGCTATGTGTGGCCGATATTTTTGCATAAGATGCATGTACATATCATTTTTTAATAGAGTTTAAAGGAATCATTTTGTTCAAAGAAAAATGTAGAGTCTAAGCCAATTTTGAGCCAGGTTGTAACTTTGGACCTCACTGAGTTTGAAACAAGTCAGAGTATCATAACTTTGTTGTTTGTATTACACTCCTTATGGTGTTAATATGATTTGGGATCTACTTTGGTGATGATTTTGTTTCAAATTTAACTTATAATGGAAATATTAGATGAGCTTGAAATATTCCCATTTGAAATGTTAACTCTCCTTCAATAGGGGGAATTCCCTTGCTAAGGATGCATTTGTTAAATGATAATAATTTTAGTGTTGTTGGTATTCCTTTTCGAGGGGCCATTATTAAATTATATCCATGTAGCCAAGGATGAAAGTAACATGCTTTGACCATGGGATTATTGAGATACATATAAAAGGCATGCAAGAGATATGTTACACAAGAATTTTCACTTATTACACTCACACTATGGTGTTTGTTTTTTTATATTATCTTTAGATAATGTTCACCTTCAAATTTTACACATGTTGTGATCATATGAGCTTGACATATTTTCATCGGAAGGGTATTGAGTCATAAAATCATAGCTACAATCTAAAATTCAAATATGTGTACCATGATTACAATTTTAGTGATTGGATTTCAACAACTACGTCAACAACTTCAAAAACAATGCTCGGATATGTAGATTCAATGGGTTTCGACGATCATCTACAACACTTATAATATTGATTCACTCCAACTTAATTACATCATATATGGTAAGTTTTTTCCCCAGAGGTTTCTTTGTGATACCTTTTCCATTCTAGAAGATCATAGAAAGGTCATGGAAGAAGGACCATGGTTCKAGGGAAAATTTGGCCTCTTCTTCAAAACATGGTTTGTTATATACACAAATAAAAATAGGGATAGATAATATAATATTCATAATATAAGTATACAATAAAAATAAAAGATAAATAATAATATAATATAGAAGACTAAATTTAATAGAAAATAAAGACACGCCTTTTCAATGAAAAGATAAATGACCATCTTCGAACTATATTTATAATGTAGGTCATTCGATTGTAAATTCATCATCATTATTCATTCATCTTGTTATATATCAAATATTTTATTGTTCTCAGAGTTATTGTTCCGAAGAAGTTCAATAAAGTTTCTTACTTCTTAGTCAATCTTTCATATGAGATTTCCATAAGAAGTAGTTAGAACTCGTGAGTAGGATGTCACTTGCACTAGCCATATTACAATATGAAAGTAAGATGACTTCAAAAGTAGAAATTGATTGTTCAAATAGAGAGATCTCAAAAAATAGGCAATTAAAAAAAACACTGAAAATGGATGTAGGATGACAAAGTTACACTCGTTTGAAGAAAGATATAAAAATTAAAAATGCTAACTAAGATGGCACATGGCAAAGGGAGGTTAGCCCACGTAGGGATAGTTACTTTATTGACTTAAGTGTCTCACTTTTATAAAATAAATGAAAATCATTTTTACAATAAAATTATATTATAATGTTTCCATGCAAAAAGTAACTTAAAAAAAAAAATGATAAAATTTAAGTGGTAGACAATTTTACAATAAAATTATGTTATAACAAAAGTTGCATGCACTTTTCCAAAAATAACTTTAAAAAATAATAATTGCACTCAAGACTTCTATTTGTATAATGTACATTCAAACCAAGTGAACTATAATGAAAGTGAATTAAATGTTACAAAGGAGAAATGATACCTTATTATTATCTATTTTAAACTCTCACTCTCGTCAAAACATGTACTTACCTCGAAATTCCTTGTTTTTTCTTGCAAACAACTTCATAGACTTGAAAAATACAAATTTTCCTCCATTGTTTTGATTTGCCAAAATGGCACAAGGTGTAAGACGAAGAGCATACATAGGTCAAAAAAGACATTCAACTATGTTTTTTATTTGCTTGGATCTCATGAGGCTCGAGGTAAATATTATACATAAATTATAAAGGAAGCAACCTAGTAATATAAATAGAAAAACCAAAATGATAAATTAAAAGAATGTGAAAAAGATTTTACAATAATTTAAAAATGACATTGTATACTTGTGAATTTGAGATAAATGACCTATCTTAGCCCAACTTAAACCTTTTTAGCTGAAACGAAAAGGGTTTCCAACTAGAAACAATGGTATGGGCATACTGAAGTGGTTCACTCAACTCATAAATGCTTATAAATAGTATAATCCATAAGTGAATTGTTGCATACCATTATACAAGTTCAAGATTTAGATCAACAACATGAGCAATAATTCATAAGACCTTTGATACCATGTTCTTAAAACAAAGTATATCCACGCAGGTCAAACACCTCAAGGAAATTTCGCACACACACACATATGAAAGATCAATATGGCAGTGTTTAGGTGGTTAAAATCCTCAAAGAGGGAAACAATACACAGTCTCCATCCAACACAACCACTTGAGACAATATATTATTGCAAAGAAAATAGATTACATGAACATCAACAAATGACCGTACATGCTATGTAAATAGAGATCATGGACCGATCTAGTACTAAGCCACATATCAAATGCCATTAACATCGAGGAGAAGATAAATCGTTGAATCATTATATGTATAAAACATAATCACGATTGTTAGATTATATACTTAAAAAACACACTTTACATAAAGACACACTAGACCAAGTTGAACTTAATTAACTCCCGAGTGTCTAAATATTCTAACAAGTTCTATTACCATTGGATACGAGATGAAAATTATGCAATATGGTACATGAGAACATCTTGCACCCTCTGTTTCAATACACATGTTCTCTACTTTGTGATGTTTCCTCTTTAAATATGTTGAAGAGGCCATATTCACTACAAGGAGAACACCTTCTAGCAGAGGTCTTTAGTGTTACAAATTTTTCCAAAAAAACTCCACTACAACCTCCTCTATTGTTTGCAAAGGTTTTAGCGGAGGTTTTAATAGATGTTCCATATAACTAAAAAAAATTGGGTGGATGGAGGTTGTAGCAGATTTTTTTTTTTGTGATTTTATTGTCAAAACGCATCGGTGTGCCATTAAATAAAATTCACCGGTGTGTCCTGTTATCACACCAAGTTGCCTTAGGTCTTTTAGTTTGTTTTCAATATTTTTTAAGCCTTAGATTTTAATTTTTCTTTTAAAAGTCTCATCCCTTTAAATTTTTTGTTTGGTAGGACCCCTTAGATGATTAAAGTTTTTGAGTCTTAGCTCTTATTTGATCCTCAAATTGGTTTTTGATCCTTGAGCAATTTTAGCTCATGACTCATTTTGGTCCCCTTCATGACTTGTCCCTAGGTCAATCCCTCCCATTACTAAACTGATGTGACACACCTTCTTCCTCACTCGTGACCTCATAGGCATAACTCAACGTCTTCGCTTACCTATCTAATCATGTTTTGTAGTGGATGTGTTGCCTACTCATCAGGCAGTTACGTAGAGCCTATCACGTTCATCACAATTCCACCTTGAGCCATTATTGCCACGACTGATGTCATGTCCCTTCTTTTCAGTGCCAGAAGTCAGTTAAAGACACCTTCAAAGATCTTGCATTTATGAGCCTTGGTAACGGTTTCTAATTTTGAAAATCTCAACAGTGTTGCACTGCACAAATTCATAAGTTTTGATCAGGCGACTGCATGTCAACCAAATCCCATGCTGAGAAAGATTCCAGGGATGAGGTTTTCTCAAAGTTCATCCTAAGATTACGTTGAAGCTCTCAACAGGTGTCTACCGCACAGGTATCCCATGTTACTTCCTCTGCGTATTAATTTTCACAGGAAATTTGTGCTCGGGTTTTCATTTTGCTAATCTTGCACAATAGTAAGGGATCCATATTTGCATGGTAACCTTGTTTTTATCCTCTTCGAACCTGTAAATTTCTTTGCATGTATCTATGGTCTGATCACTGCTGTTTTCTTTAACCATTGAAGTCGCAATCTTGTAAATAGCCTATCCTATGTGTATGTGTTGCGCTACCCAGAGGCGTTGCTCATAACATCTTTGTTTTCCTTGCTTCCTTTAACCTTGGGGTTTAGCGTTTTCACTCATTGCAGAGGGACAATTTCAGACTACCTCCTCATTGTTTACACTCCAGAATACCTGTATAAGCCTAAGGGTCTAATTCCTAAAATCGAGCTTGACCTACTAGCATCAGTTTGTCCAAAAGGGTCACCCTTATATCTGAAACCCGATTAAAAGCCTTACTGGTCATTATCATCCCTTACGCGTCTTAAAATCCCTCATTTTGAGCCATGGAGACTCCTCAATCGAGGAAGACACACAAAGGTGGCAAGGTGGTCAGAACAGAACCGGTGGACATGCATCTTTTTTATACAGAACATATAGCAAGAGAGGCCTTTCAAAGAATAGGGTGCCTCTCTTTCTGTCAGAACATGTAGAGAGGCCATCTAGAGGTAGCAAGACAGTTTGCACTACAGTTTGATGGCAAGAAAACCAAGGTTGGTGATTTGGAGTTTGAGGTTACTGAAGCCTCTATCTCAGCAGCAACAGGGATCCCCATTACAGGTGAAAGTTGGTTAAAAGTCATGGCTTTGAGTTCAGCCTATGCAAAAGATATTTTTAAACATGAATATCAAGCCAATGACTTATCCAAAAGTATGCCAAGGAGTCAACTGATTGAACAATTTGACAGATTACTGAAGATTATACAGAGATATTTTACTTGTGAAGGGAGATTCAACACCTTGTACCAGTACCATATAAGGTTGTTGCTACATTTTACTGGTAAGTTTGAGATGAATGTTCCTTATTACTTGTTGAGGAGTATAGGTAAAATTTCAGACAGGATACATGCCAAATCTAAAGATGTGGATTCTAGCCTTTTCCACTCTAGGTTAATCAAAATGCTAGTCTCTGAGGAATTGGGTAAGAAAGGGATTTCATGGGAACATTTTGTGGTTACCTCTCATTTCAAGTTGGATCTAGCATCAACTCCTCAATCACAGAAGGGAAGTCCTTTTTCACCCACCAGTACTTCTAAAGCAGGGACCAATAGGAAGAGAAAGGGTAGAACCCATGTTCAAGTTCCAGAGATCAACAAGCAGGTCATAGAGGCTGAGGAGGAAGTTTGTCCTTCTCCACACAGAGATTTTTCACCACCTCCTCCACCAGGGTTAGAAGAGGTGCCTTATTCTACCAAAGCTGCATCCAAGAAAGGGAAGAAGCTCCTCTTTCCCCCTTCTCCTCCAGCAGTCGAAATCAGGGGTAAAAGGCCTTTCACTAGGTCATCAATGCCTAAGGAGATTTTCAAAGAGCGGCCTTTACCAGAAACCCCTACTCAGAAGAAGAAGGGTAAGAGCATTGAAAAGCCTATGGAGGGAAAATCAAAAACCCTTACTCAGAGGAAGAAGGGTAAAAGTAGTTATCATCCTACTGAAGGGAAACAAGAAACCCATGTACAAAAGGGTAAGGATAAAGGTACTAAAACACCTTTGGAGAGTAAAGATGAAACCTATGAAAAAGGCATTGAGAAGCCTATTGAAAGAAAAGATGAAACCCTTGTGCTGAGAAAGAAGAATAAAGGTAAAGTCATCAAGGAACCTGATGAGATAGACAAGACACTTCCCATGCAGGAGGAAGAGAACTCTGAGAAAAATCCTAGTGAGACTGTACATGCCATTGTTCCTCCTGACAGTTAGACCTACAAAAGACTTATCAAGCATCTTAGAGATGCAAGAAAAGAAATAGCTCACCTTAAAGCAGAAGATAAGGTCAACTTGGCTCAGATGAAAGAGCTTATGGATGGCTACAGTCAAAGCCTTGACTTGGCAGGATTTGCAGCAAGGAGGGCCCAGCCCTTTCATAGACAGCGAAGGAATCTCTACAAGCAGAACAAAGGTTTCCAATCTCATAATAGGAAGCTAAAGTCTGAGTTGAAGCACTTTCAAGATGAGGTAGCCCAAAGAAATATACAAGTGTTGGTTGAAGCTGCCATTGAAGATGACAAACCAGCAGTTAAAGAGAGCACAGCTACACCAAAGAAGCCTGTAAATTCCAAGAAGAAGAAGTACGTTGTGTCAATTAAAGATCCTCTTTCTACCAGAAAGAGTATGAGGTTAAGTGTTAAAATGACAAAATAGCTGGTAAAGGGTAAGCCCCATTTTTTAGGATACATCTTTTTGGAAGGGTTAACCACTATGCAAATATCATATCTGCCATCTATATAGGATTCTAAGCGCTTAACTATTTGGGTTTTGGGTTTTTGTTAAGTGCTAGATTCTCCATTGGTAGAAGGCACCACCTATTGTGTAGTTAAGGCTCTTGATTAAAACGGTTTTGTCATCATGAAAAACCACAAATTACTCTACACATGTTCAAGGATTGAAGGCACTGCATTTTTGTAACGCTACCCAAACCTCCACACAAACGCAGCATAAGTGGTGCTACCCAATGGCGCTACCTAATATTTCACAGAGGGAAAATAATTGGCACAGAGGTGCTACCTAATGGCACTACCGAATATTTCACAGAGGGTAAAGGTTTGCACACAGGCACAAGACAGGGGCACTACCTACAGGTGCTACCAAATATTGCACAAAGAGCAGAGTTTGTACACATATGCAGCACAGTGACGCTACCTACAGGTGCTACCTTTTCTCCTTGTAGTGCGCTACCCAGATTTGCTACCCAAAGAAGCTGCCAATAAAGACCAGGGATCTAGGAGGACCCAGCTAACAACTTTTGGATAAATTGATGATGAAGAAGGATGGAGAAGTAGCAGTTGGCATTATGAAGACAACCACATGCTTTGAAGGACACATGGCAAACAAGGATCTGCACAGCAAAAGGGAATTAATTCAGTTTGAGTTTCAGTTGGATTAGTCACCAACATTTTCCTGTTTTATATCATAGATGGTTAGAAAAGTTGTTAGAGAAAATAAATGTTTAGAGATTTTCAAGGGAAGGGGACCAGCTCGTACCTCCAGTTGTTGCCTCCCCTTTGTTATAAATAGATAGATCATTTGCTTTGGTAGGTTCGGATGGTTGAGAAAGGCTCCCTTATACTGTAATATTTTGATGAAGTAATTGTGATCTAGTGATGTACTGGACTTAAGACTTTTTAACTAATAGAAATCAGCTTCTTTTTTAGTCTATTTGCTTCTGATGCTAAATGTTCATGTTTTGAATGATTCACATGAATGATTGTGGTGATGTTATAATGAATGTTTGATCATTATGTTATCATGATATTTATTTAGCTTACTTTGTTTCTCAGTTCAAGAAGATCTTGTGTTAAGAAACTTTCTTCCTTAGGCTCTTGTTGACTTGATGTTTACAGCAGCCCCTACACTTCTCTCATTCAAGTCTTCCCTCTATTCATACTTATTCCCAAACTACTAATTGAAATTGTCCAAGACCTTAATTGTTGGTGTATGCTAGCCATGTTATCTGAGTTAGATCATTATCACTTGAGTCCTTTTCCATTTGACCCTTTAAACACCCTTACATTCACTTATAACTTGATGGGTACTGGGCTTGCCTTCCATGCAATCTGAAGGTGACTCCTAGTGTTGACATGTCCCAAAACATAGAACGCACTAGAAATACCTTACATCAAATGCTTGGGAACGTACATAAAACCAAAAAAAGCACTGGTGCGCCATTATGGAAATTCTCGGTGCAGACATAAAACAAAATCGCACCGAGAACCATTACATGAAATGCCCCAATGCGTACATAAGACAAAAATGTAACGAAAACGCATTGGTTTACCATTACATTACTTCCCCGGTGCTTACATATGAAACAAACACAATGGAACGGTTATGGTTATTATGCCCTAGATTCTGATTTTGTTGTATGCAATTCTGGTGATCGTGTATGTTATGTTCGTTTTGGTGCTTGTATAAATCGTACGTCTCAGTGCGTATACCAAATATAACGCCTCGATGTGTTTGTATTATTAAACGCATCGGTGCATTTAAGTTTTTTAAAGCATCGGTGTTGTTATTATATTTAAATAATCAATGTGTATTTATCACATGTCCGTCGTATAATTTGAAAACGATATATATTATCGCACATTTTATGCACCGATGATTCCATATAATTAATATTTATCGGTGCTTTAGTATTCTTAATATGCATCGATGTGTGTCCCCGGGGTGTAGAACAATTGGTGATGGAGTGTATTGTTAAGGCACTATGTTATGTGAAGTCATCGGTTTGAAACCTTCGACTAGCCTTGTGTGTCGCGTGAGGAGTCGTGTTAGCATGCCTGAGGTTATAGTGGTAGCAGTCGGATAACACGACCAAGTGTCACACGAGTATGTGCCCGACTAGTTGTTGATTTCCCCAGTAAACAAAAAACAAATATGCACTTGTGTGTATAACCCCTTAAAAACACTGATGTCTATATTATTTCAGGCACCATTTTGTGAGTTCATAAGAATGCACTGATATGTATATATTTTAATTAATTGTATTTTTTACAAATATTTTTTATAATCATATTGTTTTTTATATTTTGAATATTTCATTTTGATATAATGAAAACATTAATGGCTTATCCAAGAGATTGCAGCTATGTTATTTGCAACAATGTAAATCATTCACATATTCATTAATCATTTATTTGCAACAATGTAAATAATTCACATATTAATTAATCAACAATGCAACATTTTACAACATTTGGCAATGCAATAAAATAACAAACCCATTTTATTGTATATGAATAAGAGACCCATGGTCATACAAAATGGGACAACGTAAAGGTCCACAATGATCAAAATGGAACTAATATGCAATTGTTATAGTTATTGGTAACATGTCCTCATGCAATTGGGACATTATGTCCACTACATCAAGTAAAAATATCCCTGATTTTTACAGACTGATATTACAAAACTGCATACAACTTGCAGTAACATTCAATTATATTGATTGTCATTAATCACTTGAACTATTGTCATTGCTCGAGTTGTGTGCATCACTCATTTCTTGATCAGTTGTAGGTGATATTGTACTTTGTTTATGTAAACGAATGTTTTCTTACTCAACTTCGCGTTGACGTTCCAACTGCTCATATTCCATCTACAACCATAGAAATAAAGCGTAATAAGTAAATCTACTTTTATAATATAGTAGAGTATACATGATTGCGTAAATAAATAAATAAAAACGTACCATAGCAGTGATTGATTCATAAGCTGTACACATTGTTTTGAAGCCTTGCCTCATGTCAGTTATCACAAGACTTTTTGTTGGCTTCTCTCCATACTTTGTTTCATGCATGTTTAATACGCCATGACAAAGCATAGTTGATACAATTAATATAAAGGTTTCTTATTGTTCCATTAATTATTATTTTTTTGTAAGTAAGAAGTTTTATATATAAGAGGCCTTCAAAAACCAAATTAGAGGTACAAAAACATAAATTAGCCGTACTGTAGTTACTAGACTGCCCCAACAGAGGGGAAACCAGTCCAGCCAGCAGGGGAGTCAAGCATAGGTAGTTATAACAGTCTAATAAAACAGTCTCAAACTGTCTGGACAACAACTAAAAAAAAGAGAAACTATTGAAAATTGATGGGCCCCTATGGGCTTAAACATTTGGCAAATAACCTGGCCAGGTGGCGTGAACGGCCTTGGACCAAGGTTCCTCTTCGACGAATGTCACTTGATTTGCCCATTGCATTCCAGCTTCCACGTTGCTCTCATCTCTATCGTCATCTGGTGAGGTGTCCTGCAGTGTGCACTGTCCTGTGTCCACCTCCACAGCCATGTCCTCATGCTTGGCTTGCACCATCCCGTTCCCTGCGGAGCACTGCATCTGGGCGTTTCCTTCACTGGTCGCTTCACAAGGCTCCTCTGTTGAAGTCGCACCTGTCAGGTCCGAGGGGAAAGCCTCTTGGAGGGAGGAAAGGATTTGAAGAAGGACCGCTACTTTTCCATCTGTGGTCTGCAGACGAAATTGAAGGTCCTCCACCCCCTGATGGAGTTCAAAGACCAGACCGTAGAGAATAGTGAGACTATCTATCAGCTGCGTGTTAAAGAAAGAATCAGAGGACTGGTTCTTGTTGTTTCGAGGCTTGCGACGAGGAGGTGGCGCCCCCACGGTCTTCCTTGAGGAATCAATAACTGGTACACGGGGGGACTCGACCGTTGGGGGGACAAGAAGGTGTCACGAGGAGGAAGACAGCGTCTGGAGATGATAGCTAAGCAGTCAACCTGAGATACAAGCGGAGCGGGGGAGGTGGGAAGAACTGGCTCGGGCTGGAGGGATGGGGAGGAGCAAGTGGAAGGCGTCTCAGGGGGCGAGACAGAAGGCCGATGAGGTTTCCATGGAGAGCCACTTCGCGGCCACCCCTTTTGGCGCGGCATGAGGTTCGTCGCGTGAGAGCCGAAGGAAGCCACGTGCAACATGTAGAGGTAGAGTGCCTGGAGACAAACAGGGGCCGCAATTATCATGAAGGTTCGGTTTGCATCAGGCCATGGTAGCGGAGGGAAGAGACAGTCTGGTCGTGAGCAGAGATGAGAGGCGAACACAAGCAACCAAGCCATGGAATGAATCGTAAAAGGAAACATAAGCTGCATAGTTAAGCCACTGCAACGTTGTAAAGGCGAGTTAATGCAGGATCGGGGTGGCGGGCGATGGCACGAGCTTGTCACATGGCTCTGTGCCTCGTTGGCCGATCCGGTCCTCCTCCTTGCGCTAGGTGGTCCGCACTAGCACCCCATCCGGGGATTGTTCCATTAATTATAAAACAAGGGAAGTTTTTTTTTTTTTTTGGTAATCCTGAACCTTGTGACTGACCAGGGACTACCTGTGGTTGAGATGCCACGACTCAGAGGAATCTAAGTCGTCAAAATCACCCAGATATCGCACCCGGCATGGACCGCACCAACCCTTAACATGGATGGATTTGAGGTGTCCCCAGAGATTTCGAACCGGTGACTTTCACTTACAGAGTGCCTTAATAGAACACTCCCTCACCGATTTCTCTAGACCTCGTGGACTAAAACAAGGAAAGTTAAACAACATATCTAGTTACAAATTGTTCAATTAAACCTTGATACTTCAACATATAATCACAACCCTTAGTTAACCCAATGTTGATCAATCGTTCGGTTGGCTATTCTTTGTATGTTAGCACCTATTAGTAGACATCCATGGATCAGTGTAAATTAATTTATCAAATATAAATATCACAACAAATATGAAAACTTAGGTAATTTCGAAAATGTAAGTACTCACAAACTTTGTGATCAACCATTTATTTCCTTGTCGTCCTATCTTATGTGCTAATTGGGTTCCATTTTGTTTTCTTTTATGCAACAAAACAATTGAAAATTAGTATTTAATATGATAAATAAATTCAATGTACATAAAAGAATAAATGAATGATCACATACCCTTGATGCATATTGTTGTTGGGATGCATCCTCTTGCAATGCAATTATGTTCATTTATTTTACCATCTCCTTGTAGACTCTTTTGGACATCCCTACCAACATGTATTGGATTTCCCCTCATTTGCCACTTGGAATTTTCATAATCTTCCTAAAAAACAAAAAAACACAATAAGGTTTTCTTAAATGGACATGGAAGTAAATATAGAAAAACAAATTAATTTGGTAATTATTGAAACATATTATAAAAAAACATATTCAGTAATAATACCTTTTATATGACTCTTTTTTGTTGTTGTAAGTTTTTTCTATAGCAAGTCTCGCAGGTCTCATTGACCATGGCTCTAGGAATGATTCTTGTAGTTTATGTATAACCTTATTCTTGGAGTCACTGGATTGATTTTTGTATTGTAAGTGGAAATGACGTCTATACGTTCTTTCCAATATATCCCTAAAAGTTTTGTAAAACATTTTGCCCCTCATTAACTTCAAGCACCGCTACAGATGAATTAATGACCAAGTCGTCATCATTATTTACATCCTTAACAATTCTTGTCCTCTTAGGACGAGATTCGATTCCCTTGTTATCGATCGTTGCATAGCATTAAAAAAAAGTGAAATCAAGTGTTTAAAACGTGTTAGCAATTAATGTTAAGAAATTCATTTTTAGTAAAAGTCAAAGAAAAAATTAATGTCGATTACCTTTCAATCCACATGTTTCCTCTCTTTGCAACATTTCCATTAAAATTTTATGCTCTTTTGTACTCAGATTGCAAACAATCTTATCGAGTTTCTTCAAGTTTTTGCTCTGCATGACACGCATTAACCAATACACATCATTGATTTAAACTTACAAATATTTCAAATTATATATCAACTTTTTAATCAAACTTAAAGAACTTGCTTGCCTCTCTTCTTGGGATGAGCTACCATCGCACTTGCTACAATACATGTTTTTTTTTTAACTTATATTATCCATCTTGTATAAAAAAAAAAAACAGGAATCATCAAAAATAGAAATTATGAAATATTTATACAATCTAATATTTTGGTGCGCTTCATTAAACATAACGCATTGAAGCGTCAAGCATATACTCACACCAGAATGTGTTATTAGTCATTGCACATTGTTAACCCATACGCATATGATACAAAATCAATACCACTTATTTTTTTTACCAATCGGTGCTTTACAAATATATATGCACACCGATGGGCTTTTCTATATAGTAAGTCTTGGGACGATTTTCCTGTACAATGCGCACCAGGGCGTTTTTCTTGTACAGTGTGCACCGCGTACCAAGGAAAAGTTAAAAAAAAAAAAATGTTGACAACGACAGGGTTGACAGTGTTTGGGATCCGATGCAATGAGTGGTACCATTGCAACTGAGACCAAATGCCTCATATGCAACTAAATAAACCCTATAAAAATCTTATGCTTAAAAAAATAAACCCTAAAAAATCTATTGCTTATAAAAATAAACCCTATAAAAATATATTGCTTAAAAAAAGAGGGGAACAAGAAAGTTACATCTTCCAATATCGAAGGTAACTATAAAACCCTGACATGTTTTAACATGTATTGAAAATAGTTTGAATCAAATAGGGAAAGATTCAAATGATCAATAGAATGAAATCACATACCTGAAATTTCTTCTCTGTGGATTTATATGTGCCCTACGGATCCCTTCCAATTTTGGCTCTTCAAAAAATCCAACCACTCCAAAGTCTTTCATAATAAATCTCTCTTGCACAAATTTTCCCTCTAATTTATGCCAAAGAAATGAACTAATGAATAGTGTTTTCATTTATAAACAAATACATTTTGAAAAATGAAATTCCCTCTCTTTTTTCGCTGTGTTTTTTCAATTAGTATGTAAAAACACTTGTTAAACTATATATTTTAAAAATTAAGTTTGTCGTCGAATCAGAATTTACGGATGTTTTGGTTTGTGACGGTTTTAACGGATGTGACGGTTCGGTGCATTTCATAGTTTGTCACATTGACGTGACAGAATAGAAATGTAAATCTCTGCTATTAAAATTTACGGATGTTTTGGTTTGCGACGGTTTTAACAGATGTGACGGTTCAGTGCGATTCATAGTTTTTTGCATCGGTGTGTTATATATATATATATATATATATATATAAACACATCGGTGCATTATAAAATAAACAAATGCACCGATAAATTTTAATATCGGATTCATGCATGTATTTATGATGGTTTTGGCTCAAATTCATGGAAAAGAAGGTTATAATATCAAATGGTTAATACTTCATATTCCAACCCATTCCATATTGTTGTAAGTTTGTTAACTTCTCCCACATCATTTGAGGTAAGTCTAGATTTTATTTATAATTCATTTATCGGATTGAATTTATGTCATTTATGCATGTGCATTTGAATAATTGTTCATTGAATTTTGTAGGATCATAAATTGGGATCCAGTTCGGATGAGAAAAATATTCCACCAGTGCAAAAGTGTCGCAAGCTCTTATCAAGAGAAAGATATTGCAGACAGATGTTTGATAAAAATGGATAGTTGTTGTACCCTGCCAATTGTAACATGCCATCTTCCAGTAACCTGCAACTTAGGTCAATTGTATTACACCGTGAATTGGATCTCTTTTATGACACGCCAGTGGTATGTGGTTGTTCAAAATGTAAAGGGTTGAAGAAAAACCCTTGACGCGTCACATTGTCTCATTATATTAATGATCGACTACCCAAAGTTGATGGTATAATACCTACCACTGCAGTCAATAATCCAATAGGTCATATAGAAAAGACATGTAGGAACACTTCCATGTGCTCCTTTTTTGGAAAGTTGGAAGCCAGATCAACTAAATTTCCTCCCAAATTGGTCATCCTGTCTCCTTTTGTTGAGTCAACAGAGATTTATTATAGTGAGCCAAAGTATGATATCAATACTACCCAAAACATCACTACTAGGAGATCAAAAAAGTTGTATGAGCTAAGAGCAAAAATGTCCTAGTACACACCAAAGTTTGTTCAATTGTTGGAAGGTGGTGATGACTTCCCTCTTCCTATACATCTACAAAGTAAATACCGAACCAGTTACAGCCGAGATTCGTATGGTGCTTGGCCATCGTCCATGCCTGTGCCCGATGTTGGAACTGAATTCTCTTTTTGTGGTAATAGTTATATGATTGCCAAATCTAAAATAGATGTTGCAAATACTGGGTTGTTTATCCTTTCACATGTATTTGTTCCTCCTAAAAAATCAGTGGCACTTATGCCATTTTGTGGTCCTCTTTATAGTTGGTCTGATTACTTGAATATTTTCAAATAGAAACATAGCATTTCCACGTATAGTATGTGCATGAATAGTTACGCTTTTGGAAACTTTAACAAGAAAAACTTGTTATATATCAACAATCATCCACAAACTCATGGGAACATTGTGGGGTTCATAAATAATTGCAGGGCCTCAGTATTTAGTGCAAATTGTTCCTTTGAAGAACACTCCAATGACAAAGAGTTATTTACGAAAAGGAAGGCATCCATATTTGTTGTTGTGCATGCAATACATAGTTTATCTCCTGGTAACCAGTTGTTAATAAACTATAACTTTTGTAGACCACCGACGGCTCGTCAAAAATGCCTTGCATTAGGTCTACTTTTAGATGTCCCCTTGAGACGTAAGAAAAAGATGATTGAGTAATTGTATTTTTGGATTTTCAATGGAACTAATTTAAATGTGTTGCTTAATTCGACATTAATTTTATAAAATGGTTGGTTGCATGTTACAATCATTACATCAAAGATGGGGACTAAGCTCCCTATAACTTCTACGCAAGGACTTTTGTTTATTTTATTTATTTAGTTTGCTAAATATTTTTTATATTTTTATATATTAATAACGAGCCTTAGCCATTATAAGTCTTGCACACTAGGGATTCTATTAGGCCTAATATGACCCACATGTGAAAAATAATGTCTTTGCCCTTAAATTTGATGCTTTATGGATTATTCATGATGCAAAGGGCCCTATAATATCAAATAGGATCGCAAAGGGAATATGGAAAGCATCACTTGTTTAAGGACCTCTTATGATTAATTGTGGAGGATAGATGATAGTTGTATATTAGCTATTTGATAAGACATGTATTAATAAAATGATTTTGATTACATGATTACAAAAAATATGAGAATGAATATTAGTAATTGTAGAATTTACATAGTACATTAATGTCATAGGATGCATGCACATTATGTAAAATTAAAATTTTTGGGAAGGAAAGTATCATATGTCCATGTTATATAATGACTTTATGTCAAATTCTATTTTGTCTTAAAAAACATGGTGGTGGTTGGGACTGCATAAACCAATTAATTAAATTCATCATTTCAAAATCATTTGTCATTGTGTGTCATTTTTACAATTGTTTACATAGAATCATCTTTGATGAAATTGCATGCATCTATAGATCTATTTCTATGGATTTAAAATATATATTTTTATATAAATGTTATTTTTTGATGAATTGCGTGCATTTATAGATATATTTTTATTAACTCCAAATATATATAAAAAAAATTATAAAAATGTTATCGTTTCCTATTATTTTAATATTTTTCGTGTAACATGTATCATAATTTAAAAATCCTTGTTTTTGCAATAAAATTTTAACACGGTCATTTTTTTTAAAATGACATTTTCGCCTACAAACTAAAAAAAAAACATATTAATTGTATTAACACCTTTATTAATTTCTTAATTGTTAATATAAAGTGAGGTGCATTTTATAGTCTAATATGACACTTGGCATAAGTCATCCCAATATAATAATTGAAAACAAAAAAGAAAATCCCAATATGGAAGATATTTGTACCATCACTACTCATAAATATAACAATTATAAATATAATTATGAGCAATTATTATAATGTTTTTTTGTTTTTTTTTTTTCCACGGGAAAATTATGCTTTTATATTTAGCAAAATATAAAAAATATACATGGCTGCCCACTTCATACAAAAAACATAGAACCTATCTCGACCAGAGAGAAATACTACATCTCTCTATCTCTCGGAGATCTAGAAGACTATCTCTACACCAACATATCTGGAAAGGGCTGAAAGATACAAACCTGAGACAATCCATCCGAAAGAACTGGTGCCAAAACAAGAGGTGCCCAGAACTGATAGACAAAAACAACTAAAAAAAAAACACTTAAAAGAGGCCTAATTAGAAGAGTTGTAAGTGAAGGATGGGGCCCTCATTTCCATCTTCTCTTCGTCTGCAAGCTAATCTCCCTGTTTGGTTTCTAAGAGCCATTTTTGATACACTGTCAATGTCTTTGTTCTTCTCTTGATAGATGTGGGAAAAAGTAATATTTCATAAAGGAGTTGTGGCTTCTATGAATCTTTCCTTCCAGCTTTCAAGAGAAGCTACCTGAATGGCTCCTCTCTTGTTTAGCCAATCAATGACAATCCGAGAATCCCCTAGAATAAGCAGGTCCTGAAGGGATAATCTAGAGGTCGGGATAAGAATTTCCCAAGCCCCCAATAGTTCGGACTTGGTGTTTGATCCGTTGTCGCAATTTAAAGTCTAGGTGTAAGAGGTGGAGTTGTTGATAACAATCTTGCCCCCAGCCCCACAGATTCCTTGCTTCTGTTGCGTCGCCCCATCAAACCACGCTACAGCTTTGTCGACAGGCACGACCATCTTTTGAGGCCGACCATTTATTTTATAATGTTATCAATAAAATAAATGAGAAAATAATATTTCATAAAAGTATTTTTTCTTTGTAAACATGTTTAATCAACATATTGTATCTTGTTGGAAATTAAAAAATTCACCTTGAAGATGAATTTAGCATTATATGGCATTAATAGTTTAAGTTTTCACAATTACAATCCAAAGTAAACGATTTCATAAAACTAAAGTTAAACATTATATGACAACTCTAAATTCTAATGAGTGATAGATCTTAAATTTAATATAAAAACAAAGAAATCATTAGCGTACTTATTATACATTTTATAAACCAAACAACAACATGATTCGAAAAAATTCAATATACATGTGTGTTATATTGTTTATAGCGGACCAGTGCGATTCAAATCACACAAGAGCGGTTATTACATAAAAATGCATCGAGAAACAATTTAATTGACAAAGTACGTATGCAAACTTACACAATTAAAGTTTTATGGAGGTTTTGCTTTATGGAGGTTTTGCTTTGTGGAGGCAAAAACATAGGTCAATGTTTGATGCCACTCATAATTTAGCACATGGACTTTGTTATCACATGTAGTTTTTATGGGTCAATTCATCCCTATATTTTTGAAGTGTTCAGGGAAATATTATATTTTCACCTATTGGAGGCATTTACAGACTCATCTTCCATCTACTAAGATTTTTTGTGTTTTTGCGAATTCATTGCATAACACAGAAAAACACAGAGATTTCATAGCGCACTGGCACTACGGAATCGTCTACACAAACTGTTCTGTAGTTCCCCTACCAAAGGCGCTAGGGAATCACCTAGCCAAACACAGAAAAGGCGCTACGGAATCTGCAGAGCAATTTTATAGGAGGGCGCTACGGAATGCGCTATGGAATTTCCTATAGCGGCTATTGTTACAAATTTGATCATAAAACCAAAAAAACGAAGTGGGTTTCTCTGAAATTTTTTGTGGAGGAAGATGATATCCATGTTGACTTGTTGACCAAATTTAATCCTGACCCAGTTTGTAATTTGACAGAAACAATTAAAACACCAGTGCACTGCGAAATGTGCTGCAAATTCTCTGTTTTGCATAGCTGATTGGATATTCGCCTTGTTGAGAGGTTGTCAGTTGTAAAGGAGGGTTCAAATGACTTCTCATGGATCAGTTAGATGTAAAGGGACACCTACACCTAAGGTTTACCTCCATTAAGACCTCATCCACTGAGTTGGAAACAATTCATTAAAGACTTCCAACAATTTCCTCAAAATTAGCAGTTTGTTGGATTTTTGTCTCCTTAACTATTGCCACCTAGCTCCAAGGCCTAGAATCCAATGGAAGAGATGGGATTCAACCTCCTAAGGATATTAGGATTATTTTTCCATATAAGAGAGGAAGGATATCTTGGAGAATGGTTGGAATGAGCTAGGGGGGAGAGGGCTTTTGACCCATAGGAATTCAGAGTGTTGTCACTATGTTATTTTTCCTTTCTCGGTATCTTTTCAGACTTGTGATTCCTTATCAATGGAGATCAATTTTTCTTTTCCATTTATGTCTTTCTCTATGTACTAATATTAAAGAGTGATTGATTTATTCTTCTTCTTATTCATACAATGATTGAGTGATGTTCTTCGTTCTTTGCATTGGTGATATAGAATTTGTTAATCATAAGCCTTCTTTTATATATCCATCCTTGCAAGAGGAAAATTTGTATCATGCTTGTATTGTTGAAGTTGGTCTTGAACCTTCATTTCAGCCTATTGAGAAAGATGAAGTTCATATCTCAATCCTTCTTGAAATTGAGCAGCCTTATAGTCATGGGAATCATGAGGTTGATTTACCTTCTAAAGTCTTTGTTATACCTTGTAGTCAGCTTGTTAAACCTCGTTTTTAGCCCATTATTGTTCAAACTAGAATTAGAGAGAAAATGTTTAAACCTTTAAGGCTGCCATCTTACCTTCATTCTTACCCTCTTTATTTCTTTGAGTATCTTCCTCATTTTTCTAGAGAAGATCGTATCATTGCCGAGAAGCATTTGGGAGCCTTTGACAACTTTGTCGATCAGTTTGAGATAGTATATGAAGATGTTACCATGAGGTTATTTTCCAAATCCTTGTTTGGGGATGTTGATTTGTGGTTTAAGGGTTTGGGAGTTGATTCCATTAGTTCATGGATTGAGTTATATAATTCATTTTTAAGACACTGGGGAGAGAACAAGTCTTTCGATCAACACTTAACTGATTTTTGTGCTCGGAAGAGAAAAGAAGATCAAGCTCTAGCCGCCTTCAATAGGAGGTTTCAGAGTTTTTATTACAACATGCCTATTTAAATTTGGCCTACTGAGGTTGCTTCCATGGTACAGTATACAATGGCACAACATCCCAATTTATTCCTATACCTCAAAGAAATAAAACCATCCTTGCAGTAGATGTTTGTTGATGCATAGGAAGTGGAGAGTAATATTCAGGCATGTGCACAACTCTCTATTCAGATATTGGACAATGTTTTGGATGAGAAAGAAACTGAGGAAGTATATGGACAGCATGAAGCTTATCCAAGCTTGCAATTGTTTCAACATGATTGCACATCATTTTCAGATCTTAAATCCTTTTTTTATCTTGAAATTATTAAATCAGATTCTTCCATTGTTAAAGATGCAAATGTACATGCTTATAACTCATACCAACAAGATTAATTTACATATGCAGCTGAGCCTTTTCCTAATTATGAGAAAAGGGGTGATTTCGTTTATGATGAATATCATGAGGAAGATTTTGCAGAAGGTGGTGACATTTCTATTTTAGAGAAAGTTGTTTCCCCTCATCATCTTATTGTTGACTTAGAAAATCAGTTAACATTCTTGGCTCATGATAACCTCCTTGATTATATGTTTTTAAACTTTGTCAAGAAGTTAGGAAGGAGCTACATGAACATGTGAGTTTGTTCTCTTTTTAATCAATAGATGGCCAGCCGGGAGAAAGTCAACAAGAAAATAAAAAGGAACATATTTTTGTATCAACAAGAACTAATTCTCTCAGTATTGACTTTGTATCTAACAATTTTAGAGCAAATTTTTCAAAGGACAGTAAAGAGGAGGTTGAGAAATCATATGGTCTGTCTACAGTGCTTTTTTCTTCTGATAAATTTGACCAAAATTTTCAATAAGACACTACAAATAAGTTTCTTTCCCAAGGAGATAATCAGCATCCAGAAAAATCTTTTATTGTCCATGATTGCTTTGAAGCATGTGATAACTATGGGATGTTTCAAGGAGGTCAAGAGAATCACAATCTTATCAGTAGAGCATAGATTATGAAGGAGCAGCCTAGTCTTCTTATGCAGCCAGAATTCTATCATGTGATTCATGATCCTATAGCCATATAGATGGAGTCATATGTTTCAGATTTTCTGAAATTTTCAGATTTTCTGAAATTTTCAGATTGCATTATTTCACCGATATTCATGGGTGAGTATGGTTTTCTCAAGGAGTTTATGTCACTGCTACTATATTTTTGTTATTATTCATTGATCAATGACATAGATGAGAAGTTTTCAATTAGGAAGTTACTTGAGTGGCTCTGGTGGAAGTTTGTTTTCACCTAGCCTATTGTAAAAAATCAGTTAGTTTAGGATTGTACATAAATAAACTCCATCTGGAGCATGTGTGTTTATTTTCTCTTTGTAAGTAGAGTAGTGTACATGTCAACCTGTTGTCTTCAGCAAAATGTATTTGAGCTTGACACCATGACCCAACAACTAAGGAATTGGAGCTCTAGCAGTTCTTAGAGCCTCACGGGAAGAAGTATATCCCCTTGTGGAGCCAATGTTATCACATGTAGTTGTTATGGGTCAATTCATCCTTAGATTTTTGAAGTGTTCAGGGAAATATTATATCTTCACCTACTAGAGGCATTTACAGGCTCATCATCCATCTACTAAGATTTTTTGTGTTTTTGAGGATTCATTGCAAAACACAGAAAAACACAGAGATTTCGTAGCACCTGGCACTACAGAATCGTCTACACAGATTTTTCTGTAGTTGCGCTACCAAAGGCGCTATGGAATCTGTAGAGCATTTTTCTAGGAGGGCGCTACGGAATTTCCTGTAGTGGCTATTGTTACAAATTTGATCATAAAACCAAAATGACGAAGTGGGTTTCTCTCAATTTTTTTGTGGAGGAAGATGATATCCCTGTTGACTTGTTGACCAAATTTCAGCCTAACCCAGTTTGTAATTTGAGAGAAACAATTAAAACACCAGTGCGTTGTGAAATGTGTTGCAAATTCTTTGTTTTACATAGCTGATTGGATATTCGCCTTGTTGGGAGGTTGTCAGTTCTCAAGGAGGGTTCGAATGACTTCTCATGGATCAATTAGATGTCAAGGGACACCTGCACCTAAGCTTTAGCTCCATTAAGACCTCATGCAGTGAGTTGGAAACAATTCATTAAAGACTTCCAACAATTTCCTTATAATTAGCAGTTTGTTGGATTTTTGTCTCCTTGACTATTGCCACCTAGATCCAAGGCCTAAAATCCAATGGAAGAGATGGGATTCGACCTCCTAAGGATATTAAGATGATTTTTCCATTTAAAAGAGGAGAGAGCTCTTGGAGAAGGGTTCGAATGAGCTAGGGGGAAGAGGGCTTTTAACCCAGAGGAATTCAGAGTGTTGTCACTGTGTTATTTTTCCGTTCTTTGTATCTTTTCAGACTTGTGATTCCTTATCAATGGAGATCAGTTTTTCTTTTCCATTTTTGTCTTTCTCTATGTACTAATATTAAAGAGTGATTGATTTACTCTTCTTCTTATTCATACAATGATTGAGTGATGTTCTTCGTTCTTTGCATTGGTGATATAGAATTTGTTAATACACAGATTTTTATTGTGAGTTGATTGTTTTAAAGTGTTGGAAGTATCTCTAACATGTTCAGATCACAATATTATTTTTCTCATTCATTTATCAAGCCTGTTGTCTGATCTGAAGTTACTAAGACCACTTTTGTTGAAGGATATAGTTGGGAATGTGTACAACATATGAATTTGATTGCCCTTATGGTCAAATCCCTGTGACTTTAAAGCTTATCTTTAAAGATTAAATTTGAATTCTTTGCATGTTACCAAGCTCACCTGATTACATTCTAGGGTGACTCTTGGAGTGATAACATACTCGATCCTCTACCAATTCCTTTCTGCTCTTCCTTACATCTCCTCCACGAGCCGTTCGACCATCTCCAAGATATTGTCATCTTCATTCATGTAGCCATAATATGAATTGGCGTCAATTCACTTGTAAATCACATACCTACACCTCCTCTTCTTCACCTCAAGGGGGGTTTATCGAATAACTCTTTGGGGATGGGGAGGAATTTTTTAGCCCTGAAGTATCTTTAACCGGGTGTTATAGCAAGATTTGCCTCACCCCATGCAAACTTACTCAGAAGGCCTTTTCCATTTCCCTATGTAGACTTGAAGTCCCTTTTTGCAGTTTCTAGAGATAAAAACTGTACTTTTCCACATATACATTCCCTAACAGCTATACAGCATGCGTATACACAGGTTGCACCATTACAACCCGTGTACATCGGGTTTTGTGCCCAAAATTAAAAATGGTGTCGGGTTTCCATGTCACGTCACGAGATCCATGATCCTTGACATTCCATATACTAGAAATGTTCTGACTGTTAGCGCCATTAATTTTTCAGTTAGAGTCAGTCCTAGATGAGTCACGATCTATGTGTCAAAGCGTGTGAGGTCAGGTACGGAACAACTAATGGGTCGAATTCAACAAGTGGTTGGTCTATCCCTTGGAGTTAGGAAAGGGTGTAATAATCAAACATGTTGAAATTGTAAAGGTCTTTTCCCAAAAGGTCGAGTCCTGTCAAAAAGGGTGATTTTACGTGCCAAAGGTTGAGGCAAGTTTTTAGAGTATGGGTCACATCGGCAGATATAACGAACATCATCACCTCATTATGAATTCAGAAAGGATAAGAAATCACGGTGCTCATATCACATATACTCTGCATCTCTTATCATTTGTAATTTACAGACTTTGAAGTGTACCCGTCGTGCGAGTGTGCTGTGCAAATCTTCATCCTGCTTCAAAACTTCTCGTCACCATGGATTAAGTGTCCTCTGTCATGATTCCATCCCTCACCCGTTCAGTTAAAATTCCAGTCATTCTGCATGTATTTAATTTACCTTCCGAGTTTATGCGTTGTCTGTAATTTTTCCTGCAATCCCTGAGTTTTATCGCTTCGGGAAAGCCGATTGCCATAACCTATGTCGCAAACCAGGTCAGTCAAGATTGCCGCATTTTTTTCGTCTTAAATCATGGTTCGGATACTGTCGGAGTTGGTCACAAGCTAGTTTGTCGGGCGACAAGTCCTCCCAAAGTCATCTCCTCATCCTCAGAATTTTTATCATGCCCAAATTCTCTTTCGCGCTCTCCTACTACGACGAGCCTGTCGTCATCATTGTCACAGTGTTGACTCGTTCCTACACCGATATTCTTCGTGACACTTGAGGGCCACACAGTGAATCCCTAAAGTCATTCTTGTTTACTGTGCAAAGTTTCCCTACTGCCCCTCCGACGGTTCTGAGCTCAGAATATAATTATCCATTTGTCGCGTGAAGGGGGTGTCATCTTCACTACTGCATGCGCAGAACAAACATGCATTGCAGCATGAGGACATCCCAAAACATAAGAAAGAGGGCGCGAAGTGGCAGAACTGTGAGGCCCGAGCCTCAAGACTTGGCATTGATCAATGAAGATCCAAATGTTAGGGCATCTGACGAACAGGTCGGATGCATGCACTATTGCAAGAAAATCCAAGGATACAATGTGAAACTGGCAGAATATTTCGTGCTCAGATTTAACTGGTTCCGCGCGATTATTGCAGGAATCACATTCTGGGTGATGGAGGAAACTTTTTCAACCGCGACGGAGATCCCTCCGCGTGGTGAAAGGTGGTATAAGGGCATGCCTTTGGACATGCTATGCTATGAAGAATTCATCAAACCAAACTGCCTAAACGGGAAAATCGGAATGGGTGTTCCAAGTCGGTATCTACGAGAGCCTTTTCAGAAACTCTTGAAGGTGATTAGAAATTATTTCACCTGTGAAAGAAGTTCTAACAGAATACACCCACATCACATCATATTGTTGATGCATTTCATAGGAAAGAGGTCGTTGAACTTACCTTTCTTCTTGCACCAGAGTGTAGGAGGAATGGCGGACAACATCCAAGCCGAAGTAAACCAGCCAAAGAAGAACTTATCCCATATCTCACTAATCAAATTGTTGATAGTTGAGGAATTGAGGTGACTAGGCAAGGACTAGGATTCGTTTCTTCTTGCAGCTGACATCCCCAGAGACCCCAAAGGAGATACCCCTCTACCCATGGGAGAAGCAGCGTATCGCAGCGTAGAGGTGGGAATACAAGTGGCTGTTGGAAAAGGAAAGACAGTGGAAGTCTCGTCTCCCCAACAGCCAATACCTCGAAAAAGATGCAGTCAAAGGAAGAACAAGGAGCTTGGGGAGGCCTAATCTCCAAACAAACCGCGAGCCCAATCGGTTGTTGAGAAGTTACTCATGTGCGTTGTTTGGCTAGCACCTGTCGAGGGTTCAAGCCAGGAAATCTGTGACAGACGAAGAAGGTCAGGCACTAAAAGCATGGATGTTTGGGAATCGTCGCAATAGCTAAAGCAAGCGTAGCTCGCTATTTCCGAGTTGTACCAGGAGAACAGGAAGTTGAGAAAGCGGTTAGCGGAAGAGACTGTCAAGAAATCAACATCGCAAAGCCGAGACAGGAATGTGAATTGGCTCAAGAGGAAGCTCAGAGAAGCGCAAGACATGATAATCCAGTTATGCGAGGCACAGAGAATGTCAGAGGAGAAAATCGCAGAGCATTTCAAGGAATGTGGACCGGACATGGAAAACGTTCGCACAGCTCTATCCAGTGCTCAAGCAAAGCTGAAGGGGAACGGGGTCTTGCAAAAACAGGTAAAGAATCTGAAAAGGTGCAACTGGTACCTCATAAAAACGCTTAGAAATCAAGACTGCAGATAAGGCCAGAAACATAATTGACCCGACCCTATTTTTTTCTTTTTGAATGTGACGTGAAATTACTCTCTCCCCGTGTCTTGTTTCCTGTTGGGAAGTAAGGGATCTAACGTGTATCCACGCGATGGATATACATCGCACAGATGTTGAAAACCCACCTGTCGAGAAGGACAAGTGTAGGCTGAACACACAACAATTTTGAAGAAGATGTATTGTCCCATGATCGTTGTTGCCATCTAGGAAACACGAGTGACAGTCCACAGTTACCTGCCACATGCATACCACAACCAATGATTGTGCGGCATTAACCAAATCCCGTTACACTAGGTGGAAAAAGTCTGACAAAGCGCTCGATCATTCAGATGACCTTCAAAGGAGAAGCATTGACACGTCACTTCTTAATGATGGAATCTTATTGATGACTGAACCATCATGGTATAGACGTCGGTTATGACATGATTGGGTATAGTCAAGTTTCTATTCTTAGTAAGTGTCATTCGAAAGATCATCTGGCAGAGAATAACCAGAGCTGAATTTCTAGGAGTAGCAGTTGGGGGCATGGCAGCCCAATAGGCAAATCGTTTTCCATATATTGCATCTTTTCAATGTAAGTCGGGTTGGTTGGCAAAGTAGTGTAGACAGTGATTGTTGAATGTAACTTTCGAACCCAATTAAAATATAATGCAAAGTTCCTGAGACTTTGATGAAAAGATTCTAATGGTGGTGGTTTCATGTATTGTGATCTCTCTTATGTACTTGTTGCATGTTTCCATTATATCCATGTATTTCTTCTGTTTAAATCGAAACGTTTTATAAGTCTAGAATTCATTGTGCATTGCTTTAGACTTCACCATTTAAATACTTGTGTTTTCTTCTAAGTAATTTAGAATTAATCTCCAATGGTGCTCTGAGTTGCTTTATGTATTTTTCTCTCGCCACACACAACGACTTTGAACTGAAAGACCATTGCCTGCCTAGCCTTTATCCTCTCAAGTTTTAGTCACCAAGTCATTTATTTCTCTCATTTTCTAGAATTTGACTCCATGGCCCAAGGTTTTGTATTCTCTTACCAATAGAACCAGAAATACTGCACGAACGGAATAAACCTAGCAGACAATTCAAATCCATTATCTGTTTAGAGACTAAGTCTCAGAGAGATCCCTCTCTAAGTCGGAAAGGCTAGTTTATGGCCTTAAAGTTGGTATGTAGGTTACCTCTGTCATTCACTTTCTCAACCAAATGAATTTACGGAGAGCTAACATTTTGGCGTCGTTGTCGAGGACGAAATTGAATAAAACTTTCCCTGGGAGAATGACTGAAGCTATAGTTTTGACCTCTAAGGGTAACAGTGGGCCAAACGTTTATATTGGTTGAAACCTTTACCCTGGTGACTCCAGTGAATGAGACCAGTAGCATAGAGTAGTACGACTTAGAAATCCTGGCTCCAAAGACAGTTTATACCAGAGCCAATCCTGATCCGGACCCTATAGCACCCATGTCTAATCCCAAAAAACTTATGCGCGGGGAAAAGGAATAGGCGCCAAACACGTTCTATTACCTAGACAAAAACTTATCCTTACCCAAAGATGGTGGACAAAGCATCGATGACCTTGATTTCGATACACTATTTGAATAAACCTTATTCAAGTCTAAATCAAAAACCTGCTTGGATGAGATAGTCTTCGATGAGAAGAGGTTACAATCTTTGATACCAAACAAAATCCAATGAGCTGTTGTAATCCCCACTCAAAATATTCCTCCAGTTCCAAGCCCTCCTAGAGAAATGGCCGCCAGATACGCCCCTCTTTCCCTATCTGTCCAACTGCATGATTTTCCCTAGAATTATAATCATAGGATCAAGCTATATGATGTCGAAGGAAACACCTTTGCCCAGAAGCACTTGGATTGGTTCAACGACTTTGTTGATCTATAGGAGATCAATCATGAGGATGCAAAAATGAGATTATTCGCGCAGAGTCTTTCAGGGGAGTTTAGGCAGTGGTTCAATTCCCTTCGAGTAGCAAGCATCCCCAATTTCACAGCGTTTGAAACATCATTCCTTGCCAGGTGGGGAGACAAAAAGAATCCTCTACAACTACTAGCGCAGTACAAAAATATGAAGAGAGCAACAGAGGAAATGGTGCAAGAGTTCTCGGCTCGATTCATGAAGCTCTACAACTCAATCCCCACAGAACTCCAGGCACCTCCCGGAGCTACGCAGCTTCCATACGCCGACTCTTTTGACAGCGATTTGCCTTGCTGCTGAGAGAAAGAAGGTCTACTACTTTAGGTGCTATGATTAGTGACTCAATCGAAGTCGAAGTAAACCTGATGGCATCGGGAAAGATCAAACAAAACTTCGAAAGAAATGGAAATAAACCCCAAGGAGACGCGCATCCCTCTACGTCTCGATCATCAGATGAAAAGTTCGACTTGATGATGAAGACTATGGAGAAGTTGATGGAAAGGATGTCCATGGATAATAAGCTCGCCGATTGGGAGAAAAATGATTTCCAACCCATAAATCAAAACTTTAGAAGGGCTATGGTCCCGCAGATCAGGCAGAGGGACTAGAGAGAGCAGGGTGATCAACAAATAAGACCTCCATTCCAAAACAATTACACGAATGAAGATTTTGATCAGATGATCCAATATCATATGCACTGTTGCGACGAATCGGACACACACGTGTTCTTGAAGAAGGGAGAACATGATCAATTCATGGACGTGAATGATGGTATTATGTTGGAGACGAAGGACACGTTGTCTTTGGAAACAGAGGAATTCAAGAAAGGATATCACAATGCCATCATGCAGTTTCAAAAGCAATACAACCTCAGGAGTAGAAAGACGTCCGCAGAGCCTCAGCAGACGAATCCCACAAAGGAACCTCAAGCGAACACTCCTTCTGCAAGCCGACCAAAGAAAGACAATCTAGCAAGGGACGTAACGGAGAAAGGAAATTCAAAGAAGGAGGATTTAAATAAAGCGCTAGAGGCGAGTAAGGAGACGAGCGTCAAAGAGGTAGATAAAGCTCCTCTGCCCTTTTAAATTTGAGAACAAAATGGCCAAAATTAAAATCTCCATCCCTTTTAATGAGCTCATCAAGAAGGGAGAGTATCAGGATCACATCAATAAAATGTTGAAGATGGAAAAGGCTTACGATAGCCTGAATGTCTGGGACGACCACCCTGCCATTTATTTGGTCCGTGCATAGAAGAAACTTGCGATACCGAGGATGTTCCCCCTTTCTATGTCGGCCTCAAAATCCATGACATGACTTTGCATAATGCCATGTTGGATTCGAGTGCGTCACACAATCTCATGCCAAAAGTTCTCATGGACGAGTTAGGTTTGGACGTCACTGGGCCCTATAAGGATCTTTTCTCCTTCGACTCCAAGAAGTTGAAATGTTTGGGTCTGATCAAAGATTTGGTCGTGTCGTTATCTCAAATTTGGTCGAAGAATCTAGTTATGGACGTGGTTGTGGATAACATACCCCCTAAATTCAGCATGTTTTTATCCAAATCATGGGTCGCGAAATTAAAGGGAACCCTTCAAATGGATATGTCTTATGCCACCATCCTTGTTTTCGGCCAAGAAAGAAGATTGTACAGAGAGGTGTTACTCAAGTACATGGTGAGTAGCAATACCCAGCCAAACAATCATCCTATCTACTATGTGGACACCAATATTGGCTCCTCTATTTTTTACAATGACTTAAGTTTTGAAAGGGAGGAGCCGACAATTGTCATGACTATCGAAGATAAGGTCGTGCGTCGAGCAGAAGAGTGTGCAGATATGAGAAATTGCACAGAGAACGAAATGTGGAACATGAGATTCGACGGAGTCGTCAGCAAGGAAGGAATTGGAGCTAGTGTATGGATAAATCCTCCCAAGGTGGGCTCCAAAATCTGCTCTTACAAGCTCGCCTTTGATTGTACAAATAACATGGCTCAGTACGAGGCATTAATTTTGGGTCTGAGAACTTTGAAAGAATTGTGCGCTAAGAGGATAGCGGTGCACGGAGACTCTGAGCTCATCATAAATCAAGTGAAAGGTATATACCAGTCCAAGCACCCTAGACTGAGAGCATATAGGAATCTAGTGCTGGAACTCCTCGAAGAGTTCTGAGGGTATAATTTTTTAGTGATCCCAAGGGGGCAGAATCAAATTGTGGATGCCCTGACTACCTCAACTTTAGTGTTTAAAATTCCATTTTTTCCCAACAGAAAGTATGATATTGAAGTCAAACACAGGCTCGCGGTACCTGATAAAATCAAGTATTGGCAGGTGTTTGAAGATGAGTAACAGGTGGAGAGATTCCTCCAAATAAGCGACAAGTTTTCTAATGTAAACATCGATGATGAGTGTTGTTGCGAAGAAGATGAAGACACAACTGCGCGCGGTGACGATGACCCCTTTCAGAACCAGATAGCTATAAGGGACATAGTGCGGCTAAAAAACAATATCATCCCCAAAGGATTGGTTCGATTACAAAAGATGTTTGATGAAAACAATGTAGCCAGAAATCCCAGGATCACTGTGAATGATGAAGATGTCGAGGATTACCACATCGGGACCCAAGAGAATCCAAATATAATCAAATTGTCCAAGACACTCATTCCAGAGATCAAGCAAAGATACATCAACCTCATGAAAGATTTTCCTGACGTTTTTGTGTGGAGTTATGAAGACTTGAAAGTCTATGACACTAGAGTAATTCAGCACATTATTCCTCTCGAAGAGGATCAAAAACCTTTCAAGAAAAAGCTAAGATGGATCAATCCCCTATTGCTGCCGCTAATTGAAAAAGATGTAAAGAAATTATTTGAAGCCAAATGTATTGTTTCTTTGAGATTTTCAAAATGGGTTGCCAACCTTGTGCCTGTAAGGAAGAAGAGCGGCGAAATAAGGTTATGCGTGGATTTTCGGAGCTTGAACAGAGTATCCCTCAGGGACAACTACCCTCTTCCTAAGATGGACTACATCCTACAGAACGTAGTTGGATCCCAGAAAATGTCCATGTTGGACGGTTTTTTCAGGTACAATCAGATCATGGTACACCCGAACGACCGGGAAAAGACAGCCTTCACGACACCATGGGGTACATTCATGTATGCAAAGATGCCTTTCGGTCTTATGAACATTGGAGCTACTTTCCAGAGGGCTATGGATATAGAATTTGCTAAGGAGAAAGACAAATTTATCGTGATCTACCTGGACGACATCACAGTATTTTCTGACTCCGATGAACAACATCTTGAGCATCTAAAGAAGGTCTTCCAGAAATGCAAAAAGTTTGACATATCTTTGAATCTAAAAAAAATGAAATTTCGAAATGCAAGAAGGAAAATTGTTGGGGCACATCATCTCAAAGGAAGGCATAAATATAGACCCCAGCAGGGTGGAAGGGATTCTGAAGATCAACACTCCTCAGAGCAAGAAAGAGGTGCAGTCCTTCCTGGGAAAGGTGAATTTTCTGAGAAGGTTCATTCTGAAGCTAGTTGAAATTATAAAGCACATCACGAGTATGCTCAAAAAGGGTAATGAGATAAAATGGAGCCCTGAAGCTAGGAAATCGTTTGAAGATATCAAGGTGGCGTTGACCAAAGCTCCTGTATTGGCTAGCCCAGATTTCACAAAAGATTTTATCTTATTCTCCTTCGCCTCGGAGCACACCATCGTTGGCATACTATTACAAAAGGATGACCAGAATTTTAAAAATCCTATAGCCTACTTCAGCAGGACAGTGAGAGACTCCCCACTAAGGTATGATATCATGGAAAAACAAGCATATGCCTTGGTGAAATCCCTCAAGGAGTTCAGGACTTATATACTACATTCTCACGTAATTGCTTACGTGCCTAGCAATTTCGTCAAGGACATCCTAACTCAGCCTGACCCTGAGGGGAGAAGAGGTGAATGGATCACAATCATGATGGAATATGACCTTGAAATCAAGCCCATAAAGTTGATTAAGGGTCTGGGGCTCGAAAAATTGATGGCACAGTTAAACTGTGATGTTCTAGGAATAAACTTCATTGTTGATCTGTCGGAGAACCCTCAAGAATAAGCAAGCGCAGGTATCTCAGAAATTCATCGATTCACCTTGGTACGTCGATATTATTTATGTGTTGAAAAACTTGCAAGCCCCTCCAGGGTTAACCAAAACCAAGGATAGGTTCTTAAAGTTGAGGTCTGCTAAGTTTTTGATCTTAGATAATGCTCTCTATTGGAAAGATCCAGGAGGGATCTTGCTAAATTGTTTGTTGGAAGAAGACACAAAGTGAGCTATCATGGAGTTCCACAAAGGGGACTGCGGGGGTCATCATTACTCGAAAACCACCGTGCATAAAATCTTAAGGGCGGGCTATTATTGGCCCAGTATTTTCGCAGATGAATACAAGGAAGTTTCAAGTTGCCACGAGTGCCATATATTCGATGGAAAAATAAAGTTGCAACCTCTGTCGTTGAAACCTATCTATGTCAAAACACCATTCATGCAATGGGGTCTGGACTTTATAGGAGAAATCCATCCGCCATCCTCAGCGCAACATAGATGGATACTAAGGACCACGGATTACTTCACCAAATGGATCGAAGCGGTCCCCACAAGGCAGGCTACCGACACGGTTATCATTCAGTTTCTGGAGACCAATATCTTGTCTAGGTTTGGGTGCCCTGTCAAGATCATCATGGATAACGCAGCAACATTCAAGTCAAAGAATATGAAGAAGTTTTGTAATGCTTACAATATAACCCTGGGACACTCTATGGCTTATTACCCATAGGGTAATGGATTGGCGGAATCATCAAACAAAATATTAACCGTGATTATCAAAAGGCTCTTGCAGGACAACAAGAAGGCTTGGCATAAGAAGCTTATCTACGCATTATGGGTTGATAGAATCACTACCAAAAATTCCATCTCCACGTCACCATTCCAAATTGTATATGGTGTGGAGGCAGTTTTCCCCACCTCGCTGAGATTTCTCGTCAGGAAGTTGCTGCAAGAGAAAGAGGCCGAACCAAATGATGCTCAGAGGAGGATAAATCAATTAATTCACACGCAGCAGATGAGGGAGCAAGTTATCGACCGATCACAGCTTCACCAAGACAGGATGAAGAAAATTTTCGACCATCACTCTAAGCAAGAATATTTCAAGGTGAATGATTTGGTGCTGAAGTGGGACGCGAGGAATGAAGACAAAGGGAAGCATGGAAATTTTGATCATCTCTGGATGGGACCATTCAAAATTGTCGCGTACCATGGGAACAAGACATATCTGTTACAAGAGCTTAATGGAGAACTTACTGGTGGGGGGGTTGTAAATGGCAGGTTCCTTAAACATTATTTGGTTTAGTATGGTCTGTTTAGGTTTTCATGTCATTGTAAATAGTCGTTTTTTATGTTTTCAAAGAAGGTGTTTTGAGTCAGTATGTCAGCAGAAAATTGAAGCCTAGAGTGAAGGCCCTAAGTCTATGTTGAGTCTGGTCGTAACTATGTCAAGAAGGTCTAGAGTGAGTCTTTTCCATTGTTTTAGAGTCTGCAAATCAAATAAATCCCAATGGTCGGGCACTTGGTCTGTTGTTTTTTTTCACCTCACTAGGAGGATAGCATCCCCGTTGGAGCCAGCTATTAGCGTCGTCAATTTTTCAGTTAGACTCAGTCCTAGATGAGTCACAGTCTGTGTGTCAAAGCATGTGAGGTCAGGTACTGAAAAATGAATGGGTCGAAGTCAGCAAGTGGTCAGTCTGGCCCTTGGAGTCGGGAAAGGGCGTCAGAATCAAACATGTGTAAATTGTCAAGGTCTTTTCCCAAAAGGTCAGGTCCTGTCATAAAGGGGGACTTTACGTGCCAAAGGTCTAGGAAAGTTGTTAGAGTAAGGGTCACATCAGCAGATATAACGACTATCATCACCTCATTATGAAGTCAGAAAGGATAAGAAATCACGGTGCTCATATCACGTATATTCTACATTTCTTATCATATGTACTTTACACACTCCAAAGTGTACCCCTCGCGTGAGTGTGCTGTGCAATATCAGCCTACTTCAAAACTTCTCGTCACCATGGATTCAGTGTTCTCTGAAATTATTCCATCCCTCACCTGTTTGGTTATAAATTCCAGTCATTCTGCATGTATTTCATTTACCATCTGAGTTTATGCGTTGTCTATAATTTTTCCTACAAGCCCTGAGTTTTCTCACTGCGGGAAAGTCGATTTCCATCAGCGATATCGCAAACCGGGAGAGTCAAGATTGTCGTGTTTTTTCCATCTTAAATCATGGTTTGGATCCTATCGGAGTTGGTCAAAAGCTAGTCTTTTGGGCAACAAGTCCTCTCACAGTCATCCTCTCATCCTCAGAATTTTTGTCATGCCCAAATTCTCTTTCATGCTCCCCTACTGTGATGAGCATGTCGTCATCATTGTCACAGAGTCGACCCATTCCTGCACCGAGAGTCTTCGTGACACCTGGGGGGCACAAAGTGAATTCTTAAAGCCATTCTCACTTACCGCACAAAGTTCCTCTACCGCCCCTCCAACAGGTCTGGGCTAAGAATATCATTATCCATTTGTCACGCGAAGAGGGTGTCATCTTCACTACTGCGCGCGTAGAACAAACACGCATTGCACCATGACGACATCCCAAAACAGAAGAAAGAGGGTGCGAAGTGCAAGAACTGTGAGGCCCGAGCCTCAATACTTGGCGTTGATCAACGAAGATCCAAATGTAAGGGAATCTTTCGAACAGGGCAGATGCATGCACTATTGCAAGAAAATCCAAGGATACAATGTGAAACTGGCGGAACATTTCGCACTCAGATTTAACGGGTTTCGCGCAGTTATTGTAGGAATCACATTTCGGGTGACAGAGGAAACTCTGTCAGTCGCGACGGAGATCCCTCCACGCAATTAAAGGTGGTATAAGGGCATGCCTTTGGACGTGCTATGCTACGAAGAATTCATCAAACCAAACTACCTAAACGGGAAAATCGGAACGGGTGTTCCAAGTCGGTATCTACGGGAGCCTTTTTAGAAACTCTTCAAGGTGATTATAAAGTATTTTACCTGTGAAATAAGGTGCGACAGAATACACCCACATCACTTCATATTGTTGATGCATTTCACAGGAAAGAGGTCATTGAACTTACCTTTCTTCTTGCACCAGAGTCTAGGAGGAATGGCAGACATCGTCCAAGCCGAAGTAAACCAGCCAAAGAAGAACTTATCCCATATCTCACTAATCAAATTGTTGATAGTTGAGGAATTGAGGCGATTGGGTAAGGACTAGGATTCGTTTCTGCTTTCAGCTGACATCCCCAGAGACCCCAAAGGAGATCCCCCTCTACCCACGGGAGAAGCATCATATCGCAGCGCGGAGGTGGGAATAGAAAGGGTTGCAGTAAAAGGAAAGTCAGTGGAAGTCTCGTCTCCCAAACAACCAATACCCCGAAAAAGAGGCAGGCCAAGGAAGAACAAGGAGCCTGCGGAGGCCCAATCTCTAAACGAACCGCGCGCCCAATCAGTTGTTGAGAAGTTACTCATGCGCACTATTCGGCTAGAACCTATCGAGGGTTCAAGACGGGAAATCTGCGACAGACGGAGAAGGTCAGGCACTGAAATCATGGATGTTCAGGATGCGTCGCAACAGCTAAAGCAAGCAAAACTCGCTATTGTCGAGTTGTACTAGGAGAACAGGGAATTGAGAAAGCAGTTAGCGGAAGGTACTGTCGAGACATCAGCGTCACAGAGTCGAGAAGGGAATGTGAATTAGCTCAAGAGGCAACTCAGAGAAGCACAAGACACGATCATCCAATTGCGTGAGGCATAGATAATGTCAGAGGAGAAAATCACGGATCATTTCAAGGAATGTGGATCGGCCATGGAAAATGTTCGCGCAGCTCTAGAGAGTGCTCAAGCAAAGCTAAGGGGAATGGGGTCTTGCGAAAATAAGTAAAGAATTTGAAAAGGTGCAACTGGTCCCTCAGAAAAACGCTTAGAAATCAAGACTACAGATAAGGCTAGAAACATAATTGACCCGACCTTGTTTTTGTCTTTTTGAACATGGTGCAAAATTCCTCTCTCCCCATGTCCTGTTTCCTTCCAGGAAGTAAGGGATCTGACGTGTAACCGCGTGGTGGATATACATCGCGCAGATGTTGAAAACCCAGCTATCAAGAAGGACAAGTGTAGGTTGAACACACAACAGTTTTGAAGAAGATATGTTGTCCCCTGACCGTCGTTGCCATCTGGGAAACACAAGTGACAATCCACAGTTACCCGCCACATGCATACCAAAGCTAATGATCTAACCAAAGCCCATTACACTAGGTGGAAGAATTCTGACAAAGCGCTTGATCATTCAGATGACCCTTCAAAGGAGAAGTGTCAACACATCACTTCTTAACGATGGAATCTTATTGATGACCGAACCATCATGGTATAGATGTTGGTTATGACATTATTGGGTACAGTCGAATTTCTATACTTAGTAAGTGCCATTCGAAATATCATCTGGCAGAGAATAACCAGAGATGAATTTCTAGGAGTAGTAGTTAGGGGCATGGCAGCCCAAGAGGCACATTGTTTTATATATATTGCATCTTTTCAATGTAAGCCTGGTTGGTTGGCAAAGTAGTGTAGATAGTGACTGTTGAATGTAACTTTCGAACCTGATTGAAATATAATGCAAAGGTCCTGAGACTTTTATGAAAAGATTCTAATGGTTGTGGTTTGATGTATTGTGATCTCTGTTATGTACGTGTTTCTTGTTTCCTATATATCCATGTCTGTCTTCTGTTTAAATCGGAACGTTTATAAGTCTAGAATTCATCGCGCGATGCTTTAGACTTCGCCATTTAAATGCAAGTGTTTTCTTCTAAGTAATTTAGAATTCATATCCAATGGTGCTCTGAGTTGATTTATGTATTTTTCTCTCACCACACACAACGACTTTGAACTGAAAGACCATTTTTTGCTTAGCCTTTATCCTCTCAAGTTTTAATCACCGAGTCATTTATTTTTCTCATTTTCTGGAATTTCACTCCAGAAATACTGCACGAACGTAACAAACCCAACTGACAATTCAAAGCCATTATCTGTTTAGAGACTAAGTCTCAGAGAGAGCCCTCTCTAGGTCGGAAAGGATATTTTTTTGCCTTAAAGTTGGTCTGTAGGTTACCTTTGTCATTTGTTTTCTCAGCCAAATGAATTTACAGAGAGTTGACACTGACTCGGCCCTTCAGTTCCATTTGAAGGCTATAAATGGGCCATATCCAAGTTGTGGAGAAGAGGAGAAGAATTCAACTTTGAGAGCAAAGTTACTCTAAAGAAATTATTCACTTCATATTGAGTCTGCATCCCTTTGTCCTTTTAAGTCTAGACACATTGTTCAGCCCCCAAGCTCTTCCCTATTTGATGGAGAACCTCATTGTCTCTCTTATATCAGCTTGCCATTGGTGGAGGATTGAAGTGGTGGAGGCCCAACTGGAAGGGACTTAGTTTCTTGGTTCTAAACGTGTAGACATAGAATTTTGTCATTCATACACTTCCATTGATTACATTTTAATACAAATACTCTTTTATTGTCCAATTAATGTCTTGAAAATATTTGAATTGTTATTCCATGGGTGTGTTTGTTATGAATATTGATGGATTATGCTATTATATGTGCTAACTTTATATATTATCACCATATGCTTTTGTATCTTGGTTGTTGAGGACAAGTTGCAGGTATATAGCTTTGAGTCAAGTGCTCAACGGTGGACTTCATCAAACGTTTGGATGAGGTAGGCTCTTTATCTTGTCTTGTTAACATGTTTGTTTATATAGCATACCTCAKATTAGAGTTGATTTATGCAGTCATTTCCATCTATTGTGGTTTACCCCATGCCATAGAGTGATTTTTCTTGTAACAGAATTGGTGACCATACTAGGGAATGAATCTTGTGTTTTTCTCCTTTGATTGCTCTCGTTTATCTTTAGTTTCTTGTTGTCTGATTGCTTGACAACCTCTTTTCATTTTGAGTTTGAGTTTCTTGGCCTTATCCTTAACCTGGCAGTGTTTCAATACATATACGCAGTTTTTTCCCTGACAGTCGTGTACATATGCAAGCTGTCATTCTATAGGAAGCATATAGACACGGTTTTCTCTTGAACAGTCACGTACATCATCCTTTTTTGCTTCATTGTTGAGTTTGATGTTTGTTGGGTAAGTGTTGATGGTTGTTGAGTCTTCTTATGTCTCTGTCATGACTGTTAAGTGCCTGCAGAGTGATAGGAAACCTTTTTTTGGTTGAATTTTCAAACAGTTTTTCTTTCTCATCATCCTTTTCATTGGTTGTCCTTGCATCCTTGGTTGGGTGTTTGCTTCTTGATATTCTACTTGGTTTGTCTCTGTTTACATACAGTAGCGTCATTATATCAAGCTGATGTCCGTCCTTGCATTTTCATTCTCTTATATTGAAAATACAAAAAAAAACACACATTTTGCATTGTTGGCTTTTGACCTTTTGGGTTCTTATCGTTGATCTTAGTACATGTATGGAAAGATTGGATCTTATTTGAAATTGCAGAATTGCATTGAAAATTGCATTTTGAAAAGCTTGTCATTTATTGGGAATTGAAGTTGGGACTTTGCATTATGTTCATATTCATTTATTTTACTTGCTGAGTCATAACATCATTAGTTTCATGACCGCACCTTTTGAGTAAATAAAGCCACTAAAAGTAACGTTGATAAATTTAAAATTGATTAGAAACGATTTTATTTTTCAGTGTGCACAAACTAGCTTAAGATTTAGAGCCTTGGAATAGGATTTTGTGAGTAAACTTCTCCAAGGCTATTAAACTCAACATATGTGTCTGACTAAGGGAGTGGTGAAATCCATTGTATAATCGGTGACGTCAGGAGGCTCCACTCACACCGGAGTTAAGCACGAGGTCGCGTGAAGTTGGTTGAGGAGATATCCCTCCAATACCTTCTTAGCGTCAAAGATATTTCTGGGGATCTATTTGTATATGGGGGTCTTGCTAGTACCTTTACATCTGTGAGAGGCGGTGCTTTCGAGATTTTGGGCTTTGTTACCCTGCCCGTATGGTAGACCTGACTTATGACTATTTTCCTGCGCATTGGTTATATCATGGTGACTTAGTTGCTTGACATAGGTAGCCACATAGGTTACTTGCAGGGGTTATTCTTCAAGTACCCTGGGTTAGATAAGGGTCAAACAATACATAGCCTTTATGGAGGATTACCTCTCCAGGGGGATCTGACTGATTGGTTGTTAATCCCACAAGGTCCCTTATAACTAATTCTCATACCTCCGATCTTTTGCACGAAGTCTCAGGCCCCTCTTGGGTGAGGCATACCTGCTTTAGGGAGGGAGGCCCCTTTCATCCACTTTATCATGTTTGTGTGCATAATGTCCTTTTTCTTATTTTGGTGTGCTCTTTGATTATTAGTTGACCTTAGGATTTGTTTTTATATCTCAAATCTTGAGTGATCGTGGAGCCAGACAAGCTTCCTCGCAGGTCTCGCTGTTTGTTAAAGTTACCACCACATCTTGAGTCTTTGCCTTCTAAAAGGCATAAAATTATCAAACGTGGTACACACACATCCACCTACCAGGCTTGTGGTCATACAAGTATGAGTACTAAGTCGAGTCATAAATATATTTGGATTCCTTCAACTCCCATACCCACTGTAGTTAACGGTATTCCTTCGACACCTTCAACCACCATGGTTGTAGTGCCGAAGGTTCCCATCATCACTCATGTCTGGCCTATAGTTAATATTCAACCTATAGTCACAAACCCTTTTGGGTCTCTTTTTCATTCGTCGGGCTACAACACTTAGTCCATCCCTATGGCCTCTAGCCCTTTTTCTTATGGTATGCCGAATTTCACATCGCAATTTTCATCCTCCATTCCAGCATCTAATTTGAATACTAGTATTGGACTTGGGGGCATGGCTCCTCCACATATTCCATTCTCGTTTGGTGGTGCTCATATTCCTTAAACGACTCCTACGGTTGGAATCCTACCTCCTTTTCACCTCGGGTCTAATCCTGGTCTTAATGCTCCTGGATGGAGTAGTCAACCTAGCGGACAAGTTGTTGCTTATGTTCTGTCCTTTACACCTACCTCCTCCACATCGATTCCGACCAACACGTTTGGCATCACAAATCCACCTCTATCCTCTGGATTCACACCTGGAGGAGGTCAATTTCACACCTTGGGCAACCCCCAACCTGGAGCTACTCCAGCTGGGGGCAATATTTACAATCCTCATCATAACATTCCTACTAGAATGGTGCCTAACCAACCCTTTATGAATCAGTTAGAAGGGGGGTTTTAAATCCTAGACAGGGCCATGGCGCATACCAGAATCCTGGATGGGATTCGATTCCCCAACAACAATATTTCTCGGGAGCTTGGGGCTAGATGTCGCAACCCCATCTCCCTTTTCTGGCCACGCTAAATTTTCCAGACTTGTTGATATTAATGAATGACCAAGTGTGTCATGACACGACATGGCCCCCTGTCCCCACCAAGCTTCCTTCGGATATTCCAAAATACGAGGGCAAGACTGGTGAGGATCCTGGTGATCACGTCACTACTTTCCATCTTTGGTGCTCTTCTAATTCCCTTAGCGACGATTCTATTCATTTCAGATTATTTCAACGCACCCTCACGGGGGTTGCAGCGAAATGGTACATAGAGCTAACGGGGGGGCGTACAAAACTTTTAATCAGATGGTTTTAGTCTTCCTCGACCACTTCCAATTGTCGGTCTGTTACGATGCCACCATAGAACTTATGTCAGCCTTCTACCAGGACAAAGCCACCCATATCTCGGATCACATCCAAGAGTGGTGTAGACAGAAGAGGTTGATCAACGCCTATATTCCTCCAGAGTTCATGTTGGAGTGGTTCCTTAAGTCTTTATAGCCTTATATTTCAAAGGATGTTTCTACATCCGGAGTTACATCTAAGGAATAAGTGATTTTTAAAGCCAAGGACTTAGATCTTATATACTCTCAGTCTCGGATGTTATAGGAAATTCTTCCAGATGCATCGAGGTCAAGCTACGACCCTAGACAAAAGCTCGGGCCTCATGCCAATGGCATTGTAGGCTCCACAAATGTTAAATCTATAGACTTGGTGACAAGCCAGTTGAAAGAGTTGTGTTTAAGCCAGTCTGTAGGAGAACAAGCTTTGTCTGTGTCCTCCACTCCCACTAAGTCGACGAGCGTACATTTAGTGCAATCGTCAACCAACCCAAATGGTAACCAACAACTAGGAGGGAATAAAAGGAAAGGATGTGGTAACAATCGTAAGGGTGGGATGAATAATAATAATAATAAGAATAAACCCAAGGACAACGTTAACCATGAGAAATCGAACAATAATGATGGCGAGGGCAAGAAAGAAAGGCGAAAGGTGAAGTTTCCTTGCAAGATTTGTATGGATGATCACCTTACCCACTTGTGCCCCAAACTCATGGAAGCTGCGAGGATTTTATCTCTACCGCCTGTTGTGCTGACTAATCCTTTTCCACATAATAAGCAGATGGCCTCGAGCTCCTCTAATGCCGGAAATGTGGCGAGTGGAAGTCAAAACCCACCGGTGCAAGATGGTGACTGTCTATGCATCAATATGGTCAAGTCTCGGGTTAATGTAGCCACTCGGTCTCGCGATTAGAGTTCCTCATAGATTGTTCTAGGTCTAGAGTCTCCTCCTCTTCTGAATACGCCTTTACAGATCGAAAAACTAGAGCCTCTGCCTCGTATTCCTAAGGGAGTACTCAAATGCTCTACGCACAACTCTAATGCTAGAGCTGCTCAGAATTACTCTATTGTTGAGGATCTGGGTCAAACACCTTGCGTGATGTCGGCTCTGGAGGTACTCCAGATGTGTCCTTCACAGAGGAATGCCTTGTTATCTGCGTTAGGAGCTCTAGACCCTTGTGGCTCTAAGGTTATCAAGTTTGACGTCACAGATGTGAAGCCTCACTTTCCTTACCATGTGGCTTTCCAAAACCACATGGATTACTCAAAGTATACCATCAAACGTACTGTTATTGATGAAGGTGTTGCAATGTGTGTGATGTCCCTAACCTATTGGAAAGCCATTGGCTCTCCATCCGTCTCTCAATCTCCATGCATGTTGACTGCATTTGACGGTCATTCTTTCCATCCCCACAGTATTCTTCGTACCTTCCTGGTCAAGTTAGGTGGGAAGACAGTGGAGGTGGATGTCGAGGTGGTTGATGTGCCCCTTGACTATAACTTGTTACTAGGATGTAACTGGACTTATGATACGAAGAAAGTCATATCGTCTGTATTTCGTACTTTATGTTTTCCAAACGATGGGAAAATGGTGACGATTGATCAACTGTCCTTTGCGTATGCTAGCCCCAAAGCATCAGTTGGACCGTAGATCCCTGTGATCGGCAATTCTCAGCCGACAACTGAGAATATTGGTGTTGGAATGTATTCATCCCTTATGGGTACCTTTGACTTTGTGGCACCAATTCATCATATCTATGCCATGTCCAGTAAGTTTGCTTCGTCAATGAGGTATGTTCCTTTCCGCACTTCGTATTTTAACGATCCTTGGACCCTACCTTCCTCTACTGCGTCTTGTGAAGGTCAGTCACATATTGGAATGGCCATGCCACTGTCAGCGACAGATATAGTGTATTAGGTTGTTCTTGACTCTTCTACTGACCTAGATCATGTCCCCTCGCACACGGACGAGGATGATCCTGTTCTTAAGCCCGTATGGGCCACTTCATCGTCTTTCTCACATGACTGCCTTGATGGTACTTTACCCTGGGATGAAGTAATCGTATAGGCCATGAATGGTTCTAATAGGCCATGGGATGATATGCACCATCGCTCTTATTTCCTCCTAGAGCTTGCTAGAATCAAACAAAATGATTAAATCTACCTTGAGTGAGATAGTCGGTCACGTCGTAGTTCCACTTGATACGCACAGTATTTATACCTAAGGAAACATGGCGAGTATCTCTCCTACTGTCACGATCGATATCTCTTGTATTCCAAGTAAGGTTGAAAATGTATATATTGGTGTGGATTGTTTGTCGGAAGAAATTACGATCTACACTGAGCTCTTCAAAGAATTATGTGATGTATTTGCTTGGTCATATGAATAGATTCCAGGAATCGACCCTCGAATTGTTGAACATGAGATTAAAACTTACCCGGATGCTAAACCTGTTCGACAACGAATTAGAGTTGTCAATCCTAGGAAGGCCCCTCCTATTAAGGAAGAGGTAGAGAAACGGCTTAATGATGGATTTATGTACCCGGTTCCTCTGACTGAATGGGTATCCAATCGTGTTCTTGTGAATAAGAAGCAAGGAAACCATCCATGTATGAATGAATTTTCGAGACCTGAATAAGGCATGTCCTAAACAGAACTTCCTAACACCCTTCATTGATTAGATTCTCGATGAGTGTGCGGGAAGCGAGGCTTTTTATTTTATGGACGGATTTTCAGGATACAACCAAATTTAGATTAAACCCGAGGATCAACATAAGATGGCATTTATTTGTCCTTGGGGTATTTTCGCATACTAGAAGATGCCTTTCAGCCTTAAAAATGTTGGAGCGACCTTACAACCAGCCATGACCTTTTCTTTTCACGATCTCAAGGATATATTCGAAGCGTATCTCGATGATCTCGTTGCTCACTCTCGCAAGAGAGTGGATCACTCTACCCACCTTCGACTAGTTTTTGAAAGATGTCGCTATTATCGCATCCGTTTGAACCCTCATAAGTGCATCTTTTGCGTTGGGTCAGGTCATCTTCTAGGATTCTTAATCTCTGAGACTAGGATCATGGTGGATCCTTTAAAGGTTGAGGCAATACTTTGATTGCCTCCCCCACGCACTATTCGTCAGCTTCAAGGTTTACAGGGGAAAGCTAACTTTTTACGTCGGTTTATAGTAAACTATGCCAATATTACTAAGGGTTTCATGCGTCTCTTGTAGAAGGACACTCTGTTTATATGGGATGAGCGAGCCCAGGAATCCTTCGATTCTCTTAAGAAAGCCTTGGTATCGACGCCTCTGCTGAAGCCTCCAGACTATAATAGAGATTACTTGCTTTATATCGCCGCGTCCAAAGGGACAATTGGTATGGTTTTAGTTCAGGAGGATGATGAACTCTGTGAGCACATCATTTACTATCTTAGTCGAAACTTAGTCGGCCCTGAACTCAAGTACTCTCATGTTGAGAAGCTAGCTTTGGTTGTTGTACACGCGGTTCAAAGACTACGACACTATATATTGCTTTGCAAAACTATCGCGGTTGCTGATGTCAATCCATTTCAATATGTCCTTACTAGGCGTATCATAGGGGGAAATATCATAAACACATTGTCATCGTGCAAGATTTTGATCTCGATTTCGCTTCAACAAAATCCAAGAAATTGTTATTGTTTGCCAAGTTAATATCAGACTTCCCTCGGTTAGATGAGGATGTTATTCATGTCGATTCATTTGCGGATGAACACATTTTCCTTGTCTTGTTGTCAGACCCAGATATTTTGATCTATCTTCAAACCTTGAAATTCCCTCAACATCTTTCGAAAGATGATCGACGGGGTATACGATATCAAGCTAAGAACTACCTTATCATCGGTGACACTTTGTATCGTTGAGGCGTAGATAATATCTTGCGTCGTTGATTGACTCATGAAGAGGCTGAGTCTGTTCTTAATGACTTTCGCAGTGGGGCTTGTGGTGGTCATCTATTTGGGCTTGCGAAAACCCAAAAGATATTGCGAGCCGATTATTTTTGGCCATATATTTTTAAATATTGTGTCGAAGCGGTCAAGAAGTGTCACCCCTGCCAGGTGTTCACTCAAAGGATGGGCTCGCATCCAACCCCTCTTCACCCGGTCATTACCATCGGTCCCTTCACCAAGTGGGGGGTGTATTTTGTGGATTACAACCCAACTTCGGCTGGGGGGCATCAACATATTATTGTGGTCGTAGACTACTTTACTAAGTGGGTTGAGGCCATGACTACCATTAAATTCGATGGTAAGACTGCTGCTTTTTTCGTGTTCAATGAAATTATAGCCAGGTTCATAATCCCAAGTGAGATTGTCACTGATCATGGCAGTCACTTTCAGAACGAAATGATGAAAGAATTAACATCAAAACTGGAGTTTAAACATGGTCATTCTTCCACTTACTACCCCCAGGCAAATGGACAAGTGGAGGCCGTGAACAAGTCTCTCGAGACCATTTTGCAGAAAACTGTCAGCCAGAGCAAATCTGACTAACATATCATGCTTTACCCTGTGCTTTGGTCATACCGAACCTCGGTTAAAACTTCCACTGGTTTTTCTCCTTTCCAGTTATTACACAGTGTGGAGTCGATCCTACCTATTGAATGTGAAATCCATTCTCTTAGATTGGAAGTTAAGCTCCTACCTGACACTTCTGATCTCGAACAACGCCTCGTACACCTAGAGAGTCTAGATGAGTAGCGTCGAGATGCCTCTATGACCATTGAAGCGAATAAACGACGTGTCAAGGTCCAATATGATAAGTCTGTATGTCCTCGACAGTACGCTGAGGGTGCTTGGTCCTCTTGTATGACCAACAAAGAACCGTTGGGGGCAGGCAAGTTCAAACCCATGTGGAACGGTCCTTATATCGTGCAACGTGTCTTAGAAAAAGGATCCTATGAATTAGAAGATTATGAAGGGAATATGCTCGTTGAGCCCAGGAATGGGCTCTACTTGAAAAGATATTATGCTTGAGCCTCAAGCTTGGGCATAACTCTTTGTATACTAATGTATTTTAGTGTATATATATTTTCCCCTTTTGTCATCGACTTGCTTATCGAGTTTTCCCTTGGTTGGTAGATGTCAATGGAGTCTTCGGTCTACTTAGGATTCGTAGACGGGGCCAATCGTCATACACAAAACTTGGCTTCCACCACTTGGGTCGTTTACTCACCCGAGGGTCAAATGGTGTCTTCAGGTGGTGTTTGTCTAGGGCCATCAACGATTAATGTGGTTGAATATAGCGTCGTTATAGAAATTTTACGCAATGTTGTTTCACATGGTATTCATTCTTTAGAAGTTCATCTGGACTCCCAGTTAGTGGTATGTCAGTTGAACAACAGTTACCGTGTGCGAAACCCTACTCTACTCCGACGATTCCTATGGGTACGACTTTTGGAATGATATTTTGATTTTATTACTTATCATCATATACCTAGAAGTTATAATTATGTATCCGATGCATACACTAATTATGTTTTAGATTGGAATTTGTCACATAACTAAAGCAAAGAAAACACATTCACCATTGTACACATTGTAATATAAGAAAGCCGAAGACCAACGTTTTTTATATTTCATCTCTCCAAAAATATGGTGTTAACGTACAAAATTGGGGATCATACCCTCAAAATACATACATGGTTGATCAATACAATAACCACAACATCTATGTCTGTGGCGTCGAATGTGTGTCATGATAACATAGTGCGGTGTTTGCGAGACGCTAGAAGAGTCGCACCCAAGCATGGGGCACACCTACCACCTGTCATTGCATCGCCTCCGACAGATCCTCTACCTGAACCATGGGAATTCTTTGCATCAAACAAGACAGGTTGCCCTGCACGTTTTGAAGCACTCTCTCAACGTCTCCTCCCGCTGGCTCATCCCCCCAGTGCCTCCGCTAGTGTCGCGGGAGTCCATCTAGCCATCGCAGACCCACATATGCGTAACATACATGTTTTAATTGGTACTTGACATCATCCAAAAATATTTTTGTTTTCTTCTACAAAAGTACAAAAAAATGAAATATTCAAAAAAAAAATGCATACCTATGTCTCTATAGGCGGAACCTGGTGGTAATGGCATGTCCAGATCTCCTCTAAAGTCGATACCTACATATGCGTAGTCATCCAAAGCTACCACCTATCGATGCCACCAGAAGAAAAACTCATCGTTGTAGGGTGTTGGTACCCTATCACCCCCCAACTTCCTCATCACTTCGGTCCACTGTGCCATGGCTGGATCATGAATTCCATGCGAAACAATCTCAACTCTAGGTCCCAAGCCTGGAACCCGCTCGAAGAAAAAACCACATAAGATAGACATAAACCCAAAGTTCCTCTTTCCACCTTGTTTGTGGTCTGTTAACTTGCTCTTCATGTTGTCCAGCGGTCACGCACACCAGTTGTAAACTATGGGTCACAAGCACTCCACCGAGTAGAACATAAGTGGCCTTGATGCCTAATGTAATGAGGTCGACCCTGTGATCTGTGTCAACACTAGGGCAATGATCTTGAGACTCAGGATGTTGATTGCTTTGATTGGGAGTTGGATCCCTACCTTCTCGGTCCATGCAACGCAATGAGTGGCTATGTAGTCCTCTACGTTCATGCCACTCCCAGCTCCCTAGGCTTTGAGGTTCACCACCTCACCCAGACGTGACAATCCTGTCAAAAAGTATATGTCCTCGACTTTAATCCTCAATGGTTTCCCATCGAGGTTGAAGGTCTCTGTATCTGGATCTGATTAATTCACCAACATCTGGAGTAGTCTCACTTGAGCCCTCATGCCTTTGAGAGCCCAAAATTTATATAGCCCACATCTTCTTAATGCCATTTGGGCCCCTAGATCTCTTTCCACTGCAACATCAACCTCTCTATGCTTTCTTTCTCTCCACTCTAGCACCATCCTGCAAGTTTAAAATCAATTTTCGAGTCAGTACCATTCTAAAAATTAAACTCACAGACTTGTACGCGAATTGCAGCTTACACAGTCACGTATAGGGCTACATATACGCGATTTGTTTTGATAACAGTCACGTATATGGCTGCGTATATGCGACCCGATGATCTACAGCCCGCGTATACCCTAGTTTCTAATTTACACCTTGAAATACTCAAGAATTTAAGCCTAAATGAAAATTTTAAACCAATAGAAATGAAGAGAAAGACAAGAAGACTTACTTGGTCCAGATGGTTGTCAATTCCATCACTCGTAGCACCCGCAATCAACAGTTGAAAATCGGGGGCAATTTGGTCCAAAATGCACTAATTGGGTAAAAAATACAAATGGTATAGTAAAATTGGTTGTTTTCACTATTTATAGAAAAAATTTACCCACTTTACATAGTTTTTGCTAATATTTTGGCCTAGTGGACTAATAATTCAGTGGATGGAGTTGGTTTTGGTGGTGTTATCTAGGGATTCTTGTGGTTTATAGCGTCATGTCACCCATTCGTAACTTTGGCAGGTATTTCCGTTAACCAACATATAGGATAGGTCATCACTCTGTTATGCACACTTGCATTATCCTATAACTGCAATTCATATGCCCTAGGTATGAACCCATTTATTAGTGACACATAACCTTCTTTCTGCGACTAGAAGTGTCATTATTGAATGGTAGAGTCTTACCAAACATGGGTGCCCTAGTTAGAATCTTTGTGCCAATTGGTTTGTGTCCTGGAGGATGTCTAACGCAACTGTAATCCTCAACACTCCCTCTCAGCTATGAAGGCATTCTCCACAAGGCCAAGTCTCTAACTTAAGTATTCGAACTTTGTCTTGGCAAGCGGTTTGGTGAAGATATCTGCGATCTTCTCATGGGTAGGAAGGTATTGCACGTGTATTGTCTTCCTCTGCACCATGTCTCTGATATAGTGATATTTTATCTCGATGTGTTTCGATCTATCATGAAACACAGGGTTCTCAAAGAGCTTCACATAATTTTGGTTATCACAATGAATAGTAGTAGGATCCATCTCATGATCGAATAAATCTGTTAGAAGTTTTTGAAGCCACACTTGCTTCGTGGACTGCCACACTCAATACTATGTATTCTGCCTCTACGATACTCAATGCCAAAGAGTTTTGTTTCCTACTGCACTAGGAAACCATGGCAGACTCCGAGGTAGAACAATAACTGGATCTGCTCTTCTGGTCCATTTTACTCACTGCCCAATCTATATCAGCATATTCCTACAAACTCAAGTTCACACTGGCGACATATCGCAGGCCATATCTAAGTGTGTCTCGTATATATCTCAATACATGCTTTCCTGCTATCTAGTGGGACTATCTCAGATGAATCATGGATTGCCTAAGAACATTTGTTGCATAGCATATATCAGGTCTGGTGTTAACCAGATACATCAATGATCTAATCAACTGTGGATCAACCTCATTTGAGTCATCATCATTCATCACCATCGGTGCAGGTATGGATTTACATTTAGTCATACCGAACTTTTTCAATATCTCCATAGTATATTTTCCTAACTCAGGAAAAATATCATCTGCCCTCTGCCATACTTCTAATCCCAAGAAGTAGTGCATCATACCCAGATCCTTCATCTCGAAATTAGAAGTGCTCTATCCTCTGCCATACTTCTAGTCCCAAGAAGTAGTGCATCATACCTAGATCCTTCATCTCAAAATCAGAAGTCAAAGCTTGCTTATATCCAACAACATGGCTTCCTGAATCAGGCTCTCGTCACCAAAAATGTAATAATATAGGTTTGGATCAACAACACTCTTGCTAAAACCCAAACTCATCAAGAATCCATTCATCTGATGTAGTTTCCAACTCATGGATGGTAGTACGAATGGAAGAGTATCGAACTTACTGGATCAAGTGTCTTATCATAGACAACTCCCTCTGTTTGTGGGAATCCTCTAGTTACAAATCTCGCTTTGTATTTCTTGACACTTCTATCAGCTGCATGCTTGATATTTATAGATCCTCTTGGAAGTCATCACAGACTTCCCTCCTAGTCTCGGAACAATATCTCATACATCTTTCTGTAAGATATAATGATATTCTTCTATCATGGCATCTTGCCATACATGTTCACATGTCGCTTCTCCATGACAAGAAGGCTCAGAATCAATGAAGTCGCTCATGCCTGAAGGGTAACTCGAAAATCTCTTTTACTTTCCTAGGATGTGCCTTGAGGGGCTTGTATGTTCCTCTGCCTCCTGCAGAGTTTTGTTGAGCATAGGCATGCCTTTTATTCCCTACTGCAATATCTCTGGGCATATCAACTAGAGCAACTGAATCGGCTGGAATAATGTCATGTCTCCCTCTGAACTATTGAAGGGGGAGAAGGTATTGTCTCTTCCTTCTTCTCATTTTGTTTGACTCCCTCTAAGTCAGGTAACTCTCCTTGAAGTCTGAAGGATGGATGTCTTCTTTTACTTACTTGCTAGATCTTTTATGTCTTCAAGTGCTCTACTTGACTAGCATAATAATCAATAAATAAGGTTTGGACTCCCGTACCAGGGATAATGTTCCAAGTCACGAGGGCTCCCACACTAGAGATAATACCCTTCACTTGTTAAGAATGCAATCAACAATAAATCTACTGATCAAAAAATTTACCTAGGTCTGCAGTCATGCTCAATTTTGTATTTGGTTTTAGAGGAAGTAATTCTCATCTCTCTTGTCTTCATCCTTTTGAGGTGGGTCTAGATCAATGTCAGCGGTGGAAGCATATTGTCTTCCTTTCTTCCTGGTTGGACAACTTCTTGCATAGTGTCCATATTTGTCACATATGAAGCACTGAATCTCTGAAACATCTCTTCTCTGATTTTGACCTGAAGTTGATGGAGTCTTATAATCTCTGAATGTTTGTCTGAAGTTTCTTTTGAATCTTCCTCCTTTCTTTGTATGAAGTGCAAGAGCATGGTTGTGATTAGGGGAGTCTTCCACTCCTCTATTTCTAAATCTAAGTTCTTCTTGAGTACAGTCTGTCCACAGACGATCAAAATTTGGTAATTTTTCTCTTCCACCGATGCTTTGAAGAAAAGGTTCCCAGTGTTTTGGAAGATTGTTGTGACTATATAAGACAAGTTCTATGTTAAACATGATTACTCCAATGGCACCTATCTCATCTTTGATCTTTGATATCTTCATAAAGAAGGTAGCAACTGTATTACCTTTTGTCATTTTGGTACTTTGAAGTTGGCCCTTTAAGGTAAGGGCTCTAAGGGTGTTGTCACTTTCAAACATATATTTCAGTGCTTCATACATTTCATAAGTTGTCTTTAGGTTGGAAATACGAGGTAGGAGATGATCTCTTATTGAGTAGATGATTATTTTCCTTGCCTTGGCATCTTCTTCCCTTCTTATTTCCTTCTCTTCATCGATAGCAGTTTCTGGTAAATTCTTTTGTATCACACTCAAAAGATCATCTTCTTCAAGGGTGACCTGAAGCCTTGAATTCCAGTAGTTGAAATTGCTTCATCCATCAAGCCTATCTTCCACTAAGGTTATGTTCTTCATATTTTCATATTTATTCACAAATTCTCGCCAACTAGACTTAGAAAACCTAATTGATAGGTTAGACTAGCACCCTTAGGTTTTGTTGGGCTTATGGTTGTCAGCAATAAGTTTTAAGAATGTCATAGGAATAATGGTGAGCCGAAGAGGCTCCTTCAATGAGCTGCAGAAACCCTAAGGCCAAAATTCTGCAGAAAATTGTGAAACCCTAGAAACCCCAGGGCCAAAATTTCAAAATGCTCGAAATTTCACTCCGAGAGTCTCTGGAGGTGCGCTGGAGAAGGTTGTTCTCTCCTATGTAAAAAATTTCCTCAACGTCCAAATTTTAGGGGCCGAAACACTCCAGGAAGGGAGGGTCGTACGGAATTGCAGCAAACCCTAGAGGTCGTACGTAATTGCAGAATAGAAGGATGGCTTGGCTTCAAATGCTTGTGCAGGGGTTCTTCCATACCTATGCTCTGATACCATGTTGATTTTTAAATAGGCTAGGCTTAAGCATGAAGTTCAATCCATTTTTAGCATTTTACTTAAACCATAACCAATTTGTTGCAGCAATCAAGATCACAAGAAGAAACACCATGCACAAGTACAAAATAAGTATCCTGGGAAACCCTTCTCAAAAAGGGAAGAAAACCCAGCAAATCCTTTGCAATATTCTTCAAGAGAAAGACCTCCACCACCATAAAGAACTAGCACACAAAAGGGTGCTTCACAAACCCTAGAAGACTAGCACCCAAGAGAGGTGCGCACTTTTCCCAAGAACAAGTGTTTGCTGAAATTTCCAAACTCACACTTGTGATATAATTCCTTAATGGGGAATTTACCTTTACTTATATTAGACTGAACCTATCAACAGTGGTGTCTATTGGCACAATAGGGTCGACCTCAATAACTCACAATATAATTAATAATTACCATATTAATTATCTTTCACTTTATGGCGGGGCCGACCTGTACTCTTTACATCACAAATAGGGTTACAGGTAAGTTTGACTCTTGAACAATATAACAAGGGATCTCATACAACCACTAGTGTTCAACCACTAGGGGCACATCCATCTGTTCTCAACCACAGGGATGTCCACATCTCTATCTCATTGTGTCTGAATGGAGAACCACACTCACTAGTGCTCAACCACTAGGATCACATTCACATGTGCTCAACCACATGCACGTCCAACTAAACATATCTTCTTTCTCACCATGTTACACAGGAGAATCATCTGGAGCATCACATCATCTCAACTCTCTACTCAGAGGAGGAAAATACATCGTTTCATCTCTGTCTCAGAACAATGCACCCAACTCATGGGATTTTCCACACGTTCACCTGTGCTCAGCCACAGGTACGTCCAACTCAGGAGATCTTCTTTCTCACTTAGTTACATAGGAGAACCATATGGAATACCATCTGAACTCTCTGCATAGAGGAGGCCAACACAATGTTCCAGTTATGTCTCATATAGGAACCACACACCCATCTCATGGGCACACCCAACTCATGGGCTCTCTCTCAGGTCTGTGTCCTGGAGGATGTCTCATGCAGCTGTAATCATCAACAGGCCATACCCTCAGTGTGTCTCAGAGTTACATGAAGTTGTAGTCCTACCGTGCACCTTGTTCCTAATTTCCTTATGGGTAGGTAACCTTGAACCCATCAGTCGACATCTCCTCATTGGTCATTGACTCGGGGGTTTCCCTTTTGTTCAACAACAATAAATCTATTCACACACTGGGATTCATGTAGTGCCTTGGATGCCATTAGCCTTATTGGTGGTTTCCTCACCTTTGTCGACAATTTTCCTTATTGGTTGCTATTTAGAGGGTCTTTTTTGTGCAATGCTTGCATTTGGTGCATGCGAAAGACGCACAGAGTCGTTGGTTCATGAGCATGTTCTTCGTCCAAGTTCCTCCGAATCATCAAGCTCCTACTTTGTACCTCGTGTTGAATGATGAGAGATTCCTTAATGCTCTCCTTTCAGCAGGTCTCCTTCCATTGAATTCGGCCCATCTATTCTGGAAACGAGACCTAGAGTCCTATGAGTACCTAGAGGCTTGCAGTCATCAGTGGCAGGTCCTCTCACCATCAACAGTTGGGAATACATCAATGTCTCCCAATCGATGGATTCTTCAAGTGTTCGACGTCAACACCTTTATTCACACTTGTAAGAATGTACTCAGTGCCTTGATACCTACTTTCATTATCGGTAAGTTGTCTCGCGTTTGTTAACTATGTACCTTAATGATCGGTAATCAAATGAAGTCTTGTTGTGTTTGACCTCAACTCCTTTATTCACATGATGTAGACTTGCACCTATGGCGGATCGTGTAGAAGACTTGAAGACGTCAATTCATAGTAGCAACTTTCCTGAGCTGTTGTTATCATTCATTGGACCAGTACCTATATGACTTCAGTGATCATGGGAGATCAGATTGTACTCCATTGTATACATATATCTTCAGATTGATTTTGAGACTGGTTTTCAGTGGGCCTTGTTTGTGACTATGACAACCTATGGCATGCATCTAACCTTGTATTTCCTATTCACGACCATGAACATTTGTTTGGTATATTCACACATGGATCTGCAGTGTAATTTAAATTGGCAGCCATGTGCACAAAGTCATTATGGATTGTAATATTCTTATGAGCAACTAGCTCGTCCATCTGGGTCTCCATTACTCCACTTCTGGGAATTATAATGTATTTCGACCATCGCAGATACTCCTTTGACCTCACACATTAGGGGGCATCTGTTATAGCAATATTTGTCTCATCCCATGCAAACTTGCTCAGAAGGCCTTTTCCATTTCCCTATGCAGACTTGAAATCCCTTTTTGCAGTTCCCACAACTAAAATTTGTATTTTTCCACATATACGCACCCTAATAGCCATACAACATGTGTATACGCAGGTTGCACCATTACAACCCACGTACATCGAGTTTTGTGCCCAAAATTAAAAATGGTGTTGGGTTTCCATGTCACGTCATGAGATCCATGATCCTTGACCTTCCATATACTGGAAATGTTCCGACTCAGCCCTTCAGTTCCATTTTGAAGGCTATAAATGGGCCATATCGAAGTTGAGAAGAAGAGGAGAAGAATTCAACTTTGAGAACAAAGTTACTCTGGAGAAATTATTCACTTCATATTGAGTTTGCATCCCTTTGTCCTTTTAAGTCTGAACACATTGTCCAGCCCCTAAACTCTTCCCTATTTGATGGAGAACCTCATTGTCTCTCTTATATGAGCTTGCCTTTGGTGGAGGATTGAAGTGGTGAAGGCCTAGCTGGAAGGGACTTAGTTTCTCGGTTCCGAACGTGCCGACACATAAGTTTGTCATTCATACACTTTTGTTGATTACATTTTAATAGAAATACTCTTTTCTCATCCAATTAATGTCTTGCAAATATTTGAATTGTTATTCCATGGGTGCATTTGTTATTAATATTAACGGATTATGCTATTATATGTGCTAACTTTATATATTATCACCATATGCTTGCGTATCTTGGTTGTTGAGGACAATTTACAAGTATATAACTTTGAGTCAAGTGTTCAACGATGGACTTCATCGAACGTCTGGACGAGGTAGGCTCTTTATCTTGTCTTGTTAGCATGTTTGTTTATATAGCATACCTAAGATTAGAGTTGATTTTTGCAGTCATTTTCGTCTGTTGTGGTTTACCCCATGCCATAGAGTGATTTTTCTCGTAACATCGGGGCCTTTGCATGTGGCATCGGGCACATCAACTTCATTCCCTTCCAAGTCCATCAACTTGGCCCCTACTTTGGCATAATTAGGATTGTCAAGCTCTACGGTCAGAGCCTCCCAGTGCCCCTTTGATCAGTTCAACAAGAAATTATTTTGGTGGATGTCTTGATTATAACACTGTGTCAGCCTCAAGATTGACCTAAGCTCCATTTTGTATATCTAATAGAAGTTAAGAAACACATTTAGAAAAACAACCGATGATCCATAAGCTTTGTGAGCATGTCTTATCGCTAAATATTAAGCATTGTCTTGGCCTTGGCCTACTCCTCCATCGGATCCTCACCCGTGTACTTACTAAGAAGTTCATCATGTTTCTTCTTCTACATAATCATGCACTCAATCGCTTTCTCATCCAAAAGGGGCACATGGGAAACAAACTCTCACTCTCTCTGCTGTTGGTTTCTTTTGTCCCGCTCTCCGATTTCTTCTTCCACATCCTCTTCTTCCACAGATAGGATCGAATTAATGACAACAACCTCCCCACTATTGATCGTCGACCTGACCTCCCTCTATAGAGACTCGTTCCTCTGCCACTCCCTCAACGCTCTAGCCTGCATCTCCTCCTTCGAAGGCCGCTCGAATTTCACCAAGATACTGTTCTCGTTATCGCTGTCACCATAATAATTAGCATCAATTCGCTTGTAGATCACATACCTAGACCTCCTCTTTTTCACCTCGGGGGGGGCTTATCGAATAGCTCTTTGATGTCGGGGATGAATTTCTCAGTTGCACTTATATAATTGATTGCTGGAAGATGGCATGTTAAAATATTCCAACAACCAATTGTACAAGTGCAACCGGGAAATTCCTCCCTGGCGTCAAAGAAATATTTGATAAGCCTTGCGAGGTGAAGAGGAGGTCTATGTATGTGATCTACAAGCGAATTGACGCTAGTTATTATGGCAACAATGGTGACGAGAATGATATATTGGAGAAAGTCAAGTGGCCCACAGAGGAGGAGATGCAGGCTAGAGCGGCGAGGGAGTGGAAAAGGATCAACTTTATCTAGAGGCAATACAGGTTGACAATCAAGAGTGGGGATGACGTTTTGATTAAGTCGGCCCTAATCGAGGAAGATGATGATGCGGTGAAAGAAATGGGAGCGCATGACAAGGGAAACCAACAACAGAGAGAACGAGAGTTTGTTGCCCATGTTCCCCTTCTGGATGAGAAAGTGATCAAGCGCATGGTTGTGGAGAAGAAGAAACACGATGAAATTCTTAGTAAGTACACAGGTGAGGATCCTGTGGAGGAGTAGGTCAGGGCCAAGACAATGCTTAATATTTAGCGATAAGACATGCTCACAAAGCTTATGGATCATCGATTGTTTTTCCAAATGTGCTTCTTAACTTCTATTAAATATATAATATGGAGGTTAGGTCAATCTTGAGGCTAACATAGTGTTATAATTAAGACATCCACCAGGGTCCTTTCTTGCTGAACAGGGCAAAGGGGCACTGGGAAGCTCCGATCGTAGAGCTTGTATCTCCTAATTATGCCAAAGTAGGGGCTAATATGATGAACTTGGAAGGGAACGAAGTTGATGTGCTCGGTGTCACAGGAAAGGGCCCCAATTATAGATACTTCATGGCTACAAAATTCCTCTCCATCCTCAAAGAGCTATTCGATAAGCCCCCACGAGGTGAAGAAGAGGAGGTGTAGGTATGCGATCTACAAGGGAATTGACGCCAATTCAGATTATGGCTTCAGGAATGACGAGGATGGTATCTTGGAGAAAGTCAAGCGGCTCGCGGAGGAGAAGATGTGAGGCAGAGCACTAAAGAAGTGGCAGATGATTGAGTCCATATGCTAAATTATGAGAGGCACCAAAGAGTGACCTATGTTTTTGTCTCCACAAAGAAAAACCTCCACAAAATTAATTGTGGAGGTTTGCATATGTAGATTGTGAATTAAATTGTTTTTCTTCTGGCTGCTACTGTCGTTGCTCCTGCTACTTCGCTAGGCATCGTCTGCATATCTGATTCACATAAAATCATTTTTAGGCACATATATATAGATAAAATGATTTCAAAACATAAAACATAAACATATATAACTAATTATTATTTATAAAAAACTAAAAATAGTTTTTTTTTGCAAAATAAAAGTGAAAAAGTAAGCGATGCTTTTAACAAATACATATGCATTGTGTCTGGTGCTCCTTATCAGACATAAGACACCGATTATACATTTGTTAAATATAATGCGTCGATGCATCATTGTTAGTCAAGCACTGATATTTATAGTAGTGCGTTGTGATATATAGCGCACCAGTTAAGGGTTGGTATTAAACCACGCGATGCGCTGGGTTATATTAAACACACTGACTCTCTATGTTAGTTCATGCACTGAAAGATTTTAACTGGGGCACTGTCTTTTCATGACACACCATTTACGGGTGTGTTACACATTACTTTGGTCACCCCAGTGGTCAACTGACGATATGTGCATGACTCACTTCCATGTTCCTTGAAAGCACTAAAAGAGACTTTCTCCATGAGAAAAGTGGATTATCTTTTCTTCCTTAAAAACTATGTCAAAGGAGATCGTCGCACTCTGCTCTATGCTTGGGGTGCGATGATGCTTGATTGTCACATGCTACACCAAACTGGACTGTGACGTCGTCGCAGGCTGCCTGTGCATAGGGTGCGACGATGCTTAAACAAGAGGAAAAGTGAAATTCACGAAGGTTCTAGAAGGGGATCTTCGAGAAGATGAGGTGCCCTCCGATCTGTTTGGATCTTAATCGCTTCTCTGATTTAGTGGGATCATCCTAATCTCCTCATCCATCCCTCTTTCACCCTATATAAAGAGGGATCTCTTATGGAAAAGGCTAAGGCTTGCTTATGCATGAAGAATTCTGCTATAGATTATACTGGAGATAACTTTTCTTTAGCTCTCTAAGTCAGGTTGTGGATATTCTTCATCAAAGGCATTGGAGCAAAGGTGTGTGTGTTGGAGTAAAGAGCCATTGGAAGGGACCTTGCAACATCAAGGCATGGGTTGTATTCTCCACTTTCATTTAATATAATGCAACAATACATTTCTTCCCTATAAAGGTGTCTTTGCTTTAATTGTATAACTCCTTGATATTATACATAGAATTCATTGGAATATATGTATCGTTGTTCTCTCTCTTTGTTGGCTTGTGCTTCTTAAACAAGTTCACCATCCCACAAATCCAAAGATGGAGCAACAAGGACGACACTAGCGAGGATCAAATGTCATTTAAAAGGTATGTCATTTGTCCCTCTCTAAACTAGTTTGCATGACAATGAAGTCTAAGGTGAAGTTTATATTCTGCCCTGTTTTGTTCTAGCTTCTTGTTGAAGTTAGGGAGATTAGTTTGTGTTCGCACTTACCGATTTTTCCGATAACAGGGTGCGTTCTAAAATGCGCACTAGAATGATCATTTTTAAACTATTTTTCCCGGTACAACTTACTTAACCACACCAGTGTGTTTCTTTGAAAGTAACACACCGATGATCCATTTGAGCTTTGTAAGCATTGATACTAGTGCGTTTGTATTGTAACGTACCAGTAACAAGCCATCTCATAAAACAAACTGAGATGGTAAGTTATTATGTATTTTGCTCGCTCTGTTATAGTACACATCACCGGTGCGTTTTATTTATTTGACGCACCATGGAGGAAATTTGTATTTCAAAAAATTAGTGATGCGTTGCAACTTTGTGAAAATTCGGCCTGGTGCCATGATCTGTACATTACCGGTGTGTTGTTTTGATCCATCCGCATTGACCGGTGAAATTGTTGTAAATGAACTTGCACAGTGCATTGTGTTAATATAAACGCACTGGTGCTACCATGCTATCAGAGCACTAATGTTTTGTTTAACGGTGCATTCTATTGTCGACAACACTGGTGACAGGGCGTCCACTGAAACGAGACAACGATCCGGTGCGAGGTGTTACTATTAATGCACTGGTACCACCGTCATAGTGGAGCACCGTTGTTTTGTTCCTCGGTGCGTTGTAAATGAGAGAGCACTGAGAATGAGGCATCCAATGAGATGCCCCGCTATGGAAATTCGGGAAACATATGTCCCAATGTGTTTCTGTATACAATATCGATGTGTTGGATTACAATGGTTGCACAACTACGTCAAATTTTATAATTCATTATGATGGCGGTGCCATTAGTTAAGTGAAGTGTGTCGATGCGGGTACAACCCCATTTTGCACCAGTGTCGGGGCGTTCCAAAGGACACATTAGTTTGTTTTTTTAGTAATTTATTGCGGTGCGCTAGATTGAACGACACCAGAAAGGAAATATGTGGACATGCCAACGACGGTGCTCATTGTGTATTTAATGCAATACACACTACTTCGGGGCGAGCCGAACCGTTTAGGCGCACTACGTGAAAAAGAAAAAAAAATACGAAATTTCAAGCTAAATTGTAATTTTGATTGGATGAAAATGCAAATAGGAAGGTAATAAATAATTTACCTGGTCTCTTCTATCCCAAGGAGGCATGGTTGCACCATTGAGAGGAAATGAAAATTCGTGGTAATTTCCAAAATTTGGAAATGTGTGGAATCCACCGATGGAGTTATCTTAGCCAATGTAGAGCACCGAAAATAGGGCGTCTTAGGAAGAAAGATGAGCACTAGTGCTTGTTTAAGAGTTTGGAAGAATGGGATGCATTATAACAATGAAAATCAGTTTGGTAATTTTTTATTTATTTACCCTACAGTGGTGCACTTTTCGACAGTGAGGTGCACTGGGGTGTACTGTTCAACGACGCCGATGCGATTTATTCGATGCATGTAATTTTATTTTAAAGTATGTCGGTGCTATTGAAACATGGACGCACTACTGTTGTATTGTTCATGAACGTACCGATGCGTACTATTCAATGGCACCGGTGCGATTTATTCAGTGCATATAATTTTATTATAAAGTATGGTGGTGCTACTGGAAATTGGATGCATCAGTATTGTATTGTTCATGAACTTGCTGGTGTGTATATACCTTAAAGGCACATCGAGAAAAAAACCTACGGTCGCCTGCCTCCACTATGAACAGTGACGGTGCGTTTGAACATTTAAGCTCCGGTGTTGTATGTTTTAGGTGTGCACCAATGCGTATGTACCATAAAGGTGCACAAAAAAAAAACCTCCGCAAAACCCTCCGACTGCCCGCCTCTGCTATAAATAGATAAGGGAATAATTTTTCGGAGAGACTCCATAAAAACCTCCGCAAGAAGGTGTTCTCCTTGTAGTGATTAGTGAAGGTGATAAACAAATTTACACAACACTTTATTTGTTGATGAGATCAAGGGTGTCAGTTATTTTAGATCGAGGTCGAAAACTAGTTCATCCATTAGAGGATGATATTTATTTTATCATGAGATTACCTTAGATGAGGGAGGATGCTCCTCATTTCCTTGATACTCATGACTATCTTGTTACTTAGAGGTAAATGGAATATATGAACATGCATTTTAGTGTTGAGGTAGTTAAAGTAAGGAGACATAGGGTGAAAGGGGGATAAACTAGTGTTTTTGTTTTTTAGCATGAGTATGCGAGGGAGGTAAACACTATTATATATACTTTGAAACCTTTTCTCAATGATGGACCATGGATAGACTAGAGATTATTAGATTTTTACACCTTGCTGATAATATTAATAAGTATTGCATTGTTTATATGTGGATGTGGAGCACAATACTTTGAGATGCTTTTATCACGGGTTGGACTTGGTTGTTCTTTTGGCACATGTGGGAGGTTAATATCCCCTTCTGCATATACTATGAGTTTTGTATGTTTTTAATGTTTCCCATCACTCAACCTCACATTGACCTTCTCCCTCTCTTTAAGTTGACCACCACCCATATCATGACTCGGAGGAGTTTGGGGGAGTTTGATAAAGAGAAAGTAGGGCAACCAATAAAGCCATGCAAACACATACCTCATTCAACAAATGATAGGCTTAAATATTTTACCATATTCTTATGAATGAATAGATTAGCAGCGGATACAAGAGACTTGACCTTTATTGATAATGAGCCATAGGATGAAAGTTGTAAATATAACAAGACTACTAGGTAGCATATACCTGCCGAATATAATAATGAAAGTATTGTTTAAGGAGATAGGGAGAGGAGCAGGCATGAAATGACTAAATGGCAGAAATATTTATTACAATAACATTGGGGGGAGTGAAGCCAACAATAAGACTTCAAAGTCTTTGGCCAATAAGATCTCACATAAATGAGATTTGAAATTTAAAATAAATCATTATTTTTTAAAACTTTAGATAAAGAGGTGTATATTTTTTGGTCAACCATGAACTAATAGAACGTCAAGCCTAACTCAAAGCTATATACCATGCCTATCGACATGTATAATAATAGTAATTATATTTAAGACAATTTGATTTCTACTATATGTTTTATATGTGCAAGTTTGTAGAAAGATTATTTGTAGATTGACAAATTTGTTTTGTTACTTTATGTGCAAAAGTTGGTTCAATTGTCAATGAGCCACCCTGATGGAGCCATAACTCACTACGAGTACTCTCTTGGTTCCATTGGAAGTTGAGGATGGTTTTTCATGATCCAAATTGCTACACAGGAACACATCAACCTTATTAAGTAGGAGATTAATATAGGCATTCACGAAGACATATATAATGTCTACATGAAGGTAACAAGACATTCAAGAGAGTCATTAACACTTAACTTCTTTGTTGTTCCTAATTTAATTTGTGCCTCTAGAAAGGTCGAATTTGGACTCTAAAGCATCTTAGAAGGATGTTGTCGTGCTATTTGAGAGTTGCTATAGTTAATGTTGAGTTTGTTGCCACCAACTTTTGATAGAGTCAAATCACCACATTCCACATACTTGCAATTTGTTTTCGAAAGTTTTTGTATGAAAAACATTTAGGAGGATGTTGTCGTGTTATTTAAGAGTTGCTATAGTTAATGTTGAGTTTGTTCCCACCGACTTTTGATAGAGTCAAATCACCACATTCCACATACTTGCAATTTGTTTTCCAAAGTCTTTGTATGAAAAACATTTCATCTTTAAATGCCCTATTTACTATACAATTTGTAGATGATGACATTGCATGTTTTTAAGTTTCACATGGTTCCTCGAGGATTCATAGAGCATGAAGACTATATACATTATATTTTATTTACTTATTAAATTTTTTAATTATAGCATAAAACTGTAAATTCAAAATCATCCCACATTATTCATGATAGGTGAATCACCTTATATTTTCAAACTTTAGATAGACCATTGAACAAAAGACATTGCTATCAAATTACATTTCTATCACATTACATAATCATCCCACATTATTCATGGTAGGTGAATCACTTTATATTTTCAAACTTTAGATAGGTCATTCAACAAAAGATTACATTTAGGAGATCGAAGAGGCATCAATATTTTGATATTATGGATATGGACATTGATATATAGATGAATATAAATACATCTATCTTAAACCTAGATCTATGTTCAATTTCTTAAGGTGTAATTTTTATTACTATTTAATACTAATGAATTAATGTTCAATTTCTCAAGGTGTAATTTTTATTACTATTTAATATGAAGGAATTGATGTTCAATTTCTTAAGGTGTAATTTTTATTACTATTTAATATGAAAGAATTAACATATTTGAACGTTAACCATTAAGCCCACTCAAGACTCTGTTAACCATTAGGCCCACTTAGGACTTTGATCCAAAATTAAAATAAATTAATACTAATTTATTTATTTTTACCTTAAAATTTTACTTACATTAATTTTTTACCTTAAAAATTTAAATATAAATATAAGATTATTTAAACATGAATTTTTGTTTGTTTTAATCCCTAATAGAATATGGCTTTGTTCTTATCGCCTATCAAAGTTCATCAAGTGGATGGGCTGGTATTAATGTCAAGTAGAATACTTCACTATTTTTTTTAGAATACTTACTAGTATTAATGTCAAGTAGAACACTTCACTATTTTTTTTTAGAATACTTACTAGTATTAATGTCATCTAGAATTTTCTAGATGAGAATATATAAAAATAATCACTCATATATGAAGATCTCATATATGAAGATCTAACCAGAAAAAAAAATAATTTGGATTAACCTAATTTAGACTAAGCCATATTTTAATTTTTAATTTTAATTTTAATTTTTATTTGAGATTTAGATAACTAATATTTTTTTCTAATACGATTTATAAATGAAGTGTTGTACTATTTATAAATGAAGTGTTGTTTTTGAGGTGCAAAGTCCTCGGAATCGACTGTCGTTATGATTTGCCTCGACCAAATTGTAAGCTGTGCCTTTTTTTTAAAAGCATTTTTCAAATTTAATCAACCAAAAATTTAAATCCAAACACTGGACGAGTTGCTCCAACCAAATTAAATCGTTGCAGAAGAATCGGAAACGCCAGAAGGACCAGCAATGGAAATTTTGAAGAGGATGGTTGTTCGTATTGCCTACACGCCAGACGATCAGATTACTATGTTATCCCCACTTTACCGTTGTTTGTTGCCTTTTCTAACAGCAGCATCTCACCTCTATGCATTTGCTCTCCAAGCCCGCAAGAAGCTATATCTCTGGGGTTTATTCAAACAGAAAAGGTATTCCTTCATCCCCTTCTCTCTGCTCTTCTGTCAGACTATGAAAATCGTTTTTATTTTATTGAACATAACTGTATTCTGAATAATAAATGTATGTGTTGCTAGGTTGGCAGTGCCTGTGATAAGTGTGGGCAATTTGACGTGGGGTGGAAATGGAAAGACCCCAATGACAGAGTTCCTTGCGTTTCTCTTTTCGGAGGCCGGGATTTGTCCTCTCATTCTTACCAGGGTAAGCCAGACCTCAATAACTTTCCATTTAACAAATCAAAGTAGGGCACCTTTTCGATAATATCTTAAAATAGGCAAATGTTGTCAAAATCTGTCAAAATGAGTTAAAATGCTCATAGTCAAACTCACTCAAACTCACTGAGCACTTTGGTCAAACTCGTCAAGTCTCGGTGTGTTTGACTAGATTTGACTGAGTTTGGCTCAAATGAGCAGAGTTGGCTCGTTCCAGAGCTAGTCGATAGACTTGAGAAGACTCAAAGAGTCTTGCTTCGGTGATTTTTTTCCAAAAGACTCGGATTTCGTGGTATCTCAAAGGGTGGCGAATTGAATGGAGAACTCAGTGGGCAACCCAGAAATTAGAAATTTGTATACCGTATTTTTTCCAAGGAAAAAAGTCAAGTAATTTTATTAAAGTAAACAAAATTACAATAGCAGATATTGTGGAGTATTCCAGACTGCCTCATAAGACCAAATGCAGAGAGACTTAAACAGTCCTCACCAATATTCTGTGTTTGAGAATATACCAGCAAGAACAAAACTTGCTCATCCGCATATAGCTCAAAACTTTTTCTTTTTCCTAGCTCAAAACTTTTTCTTTCAGGAGACCCATCCAGATTCTGGCTCGGTTGCCATTACCAAGTTGAGGGGTGGATGAATGGTTTAAATGAAATGGTATGCAAATGCAAACTAAACTACTTGTGGAAAGGAAACCTATTCTATCCCATCCTAGCTAGGAGCGACTAAGGGTGATCAATGAGCAAACCAAGATGTTAGTATTTAGTAATCCCTGCATTAACTTTCATTCAGAGAGCTATAGGAAAGAAACTAAGATTAATAACACACATATATGAAAGCATAACCAGATAAGTCTAAGTTAAACATTCATATACAACAGCCTGCTCATCATCTCAGAACAATTTGTAAAAGAGAAAAAAAACCCTGACTGCAGAAAATTTATTTTCACAAAAGGAAAGTCTATAGGTGAAACGAAATCCTTACAGTGCTTCAAGACAGCCTAGCATTCACTTGAAATAGTTCAAAGCAAATAAACCACTAGAAGACAGGTATTTCTCTCGATCAAAATGGCACCGAGGGCTTCTCAATATTATATTCAGAAAAAGTAGTTCTCCCGAAATTTCAAAGCTAAAGAGCCCCCTCAAAATGGGTCTCTTGCCTTTTTATAGTTTGCCTAAGTAATTGCCTATTATGACTTCTCGAATTCTGCAAGAAGCAGTTACCTATCGCTTCATCTTCCCCTTTTCTTTCTCTTCATCTTACCGAGTTCAAAACTTTTTCTCTCTCCTAGTTCAAAACTTTCCCAAATTTTTTTAGCTCTAGTATTCCTCAAAAGTATACATACAGTCTTGCGAATAGGATTCATAAAATTGCAAGTTTCATGATTCATTTTTCCATAATCTTAGATTGTTGGCATGTTTTACATGCAGCGTATTCTTGTCATTGATGGCAAGTACAACAACGACGATGGTTCAAGTACAGGAAGAATGTGCCAGGCAAGCACCAAAAGTATTTTGGGAAGACGCAGCAGAGCAAGCTCGATAAGATCAGAAGAGATAGTGCAGAGTATGTGTGTTTGTCATTGATGGCAAAGATCACGACCAACAGTGCAGGGATAATGGCATGGCAAAGGCAAGGAAGATCAGTAGCGATGATGGCATGGAAAGATTAGAAGCGTAACAATGAAGAGCAACAGTGATCGTTGGATCCCATTCAGAATTCCTGATGACCGTCAGATCCGAATCCAGATAGGAGGGGCACAAAGATGGAGGACAGATCTCGGGCGTTAGATCCGAATGCAGGGTCCGACCATCATTGGATCCAGGAGAACCTGCACGTTCTTTAAAGTGCTAGGAGAAGCGGGCTTACAAAATCCCAAAACAGGCACATCAACAAAGGTTTCGGATACCGGGAGTTGGAGGAGTCAAGAGTCGAGACTCTTCATCACAGGAGTCCCGAAGTTACGAAATGTGAAACGTCGAAATCCCGAAACAGGCACATCAACAAAGGCTTCGGATACCGGGAGTTGGAGGAGTCAAGAGTCGAGACTTTTCATCACAGGAGTCCCGAAGTTGCGAAATGCGAAACGCCGAAATCCCGAATCAGGCACAATGAAGGCTCGTGAATTTGTGAAATGTTCCTGGCCGTTGAATTCTAGCCGTTGGATCGAGGTTTGATCTGGACCGTTGATCAGGCACGACGAAGGCCCGTGAAGTTTCTAAATCACAATTCAGAGTGACACGTGGCAGCCACTCGGGTCACAACACGTCATCGAGTGACACAAGAGTGACTTCACTCCGGGAGTTTTGCTTCGGGAGTTTTAGCTTCATCACTCCCCCAAAGTCTCGAAGGCTGAAGTCTCGGGGCAGAGGATAGTCGTCCGATCACCACGGATCGTGGACCGTTGATTTGGAGAGCGAAGTGCTTGTTTGATTGGAGAGTGGTCATATCTCGTGGTCACATTGTCGAGAGTTGGAGAGCAGAGCTATAGAAGCCAAGCTCTATTTCGGAGCTCGTGACATGGAGACTCGAGACGACTCATCACAGAATCTCCGAAATGCGAAAGTGTGAAATACGTTTTTGAATAAGGTTGTGGTCACAACTAGTGGTCACATCTGCGGAAGATGGAGGAAGGAGCTAGTGCAACCAAGCTCCATTTCGGGGATCGCGAGTTGGAAGTGTCGAAACACTTCACCACAGGAATGCTGAAATGCGAAAAACACCTTTTGGTGTAGGTTTCGGATACCGGAAGTTGGAGTGTCGAAACACTTCACCACAGGAATGCCGAAATGCGAAAAACACCTTTTGGTGCAGGTTTTAGATACTGGGAGTTGGAGGTGTCAAGGACACTCACGACAGAATCCCCGAAACGCGAAATGCGAAATGCGTGTTCAGAATTGGCCCCTAGTCATAACCTATGGTCACATCGACGAAGGCTCAAGGGAGGAGTTAGCACAAAGCTAATCTCCACTTCGGAGATCGTGACTTGGAGAGTCAAGATGCCTCACAACAGGGATTGTCGAAATGCGAATCGCGAAAGCGCCTTCTGAACAGGCGTGTGGTCATCGCCTGAGGCCACATGTGAAAGGAAAGGTGAAAGGTGCCAAAGGCATAAGGCTCAAGAGGTTCATAGTGTAACTGCCAGAAACCACTGATTGTTTCTGCACAGAAAAATCAAAGAGGCCTCAATGTGATTGCCAGAGGAGCTGAAGAGTCTCAAGGCATCTGCCAGTGGAACGAAGACTATTCATAGAGGCGATTGACAGATGGAAGAGCGTTGAAGCCTGTAACTGCAACAGAGAGGATGAGCTCGACTATGATAGAGAAGACGAAGAGTCTCGACTGCTAGACAGGCTAAGGAATCTCAGCATAACACCCAGTGATGATGAACGCATGGGTATAACCGCCAGAGAAGCTGAGGAATTGCCATGATGATCAAGAAGAGGACTCGACACGAGGAGAACATGCAGAACAGAGAGAGTGTGTTGATGCTCGAGGGAGTGAAGCCGTGGCAATGTGGAGTGGCAGTGAATATCCCGATGCGGAGAACAATGGCGCGGTGAAGAGCATGCAGAAGAATTGCGCATATGGCATGCACAAGGTGCACAGAGACTATAAGAATGCAGAACAAAGAAGAGATGGGGGCTGCTGTTGAGAGTGATTCAGGTGTGTAGAAGGAGGCAGAGTGTAGCAGCTGTAATGCACAGAAGAGGAATGGTGCATAGAAGGGACATGGCATGCAGAGCATGAAAGGGAGAAGAACATAAAGCGTAAGGAAGGGGTGCAGGAAGAGACCGATGCAGGTAGAGCAGAGCATTGTAGCAGAACAGTGATGAGACTGGTAAGCCATTGATGAACATTATATCACTGTAATTCGTTTCAGTAGTAAAGATTGATATTTAAGGGTGGTAGGGAGGTGCTAGGGAGGACTGTTGTCCTCAGAGGTTCAAGTGGGTGCTTGAACACAGGGAGTTGTAGCTTCCATCTGGTTGCAGCCAGAGAAACCAGGGTGACAGGGAGGTGCAAGGGAGAACATTGGTTCTCTGATATACAAGTCGGTGCCTGTGTAACTGGAAGTTGGTGCTTCCATCTAGTTGGTGCTGGAACTCTTAGGGAGTTGGTGCTTTCTTCTAGGGGGTGCCAGAGAAACCAGGGAGTTGGTGCTAGAGAAACCAGGGAGTCGGTGCTTCCTTCTAGTGGGTGCTAGAGAATTCAGAGAGTTGGTGCTCTCAGCAAGTAGCAGCGTGCAAAACAGAGGTTGTAGCCTCATTATGAGTTGGTGCTCATAAGTATGATAATGTACAGAATGTAAAGATTACTTATCATATAAAGAAGAAGAGGTTTTTACCCTTTATGGGTTTCCTCAGGGAATATCTGTCTCTGTGTATCTCATATGTGTGAATGATGTTGAATGTTCTATTGCTTACTTCCCTGCATTATTGTGATTGTCATTGAGTGCTCTGTAAAGAGTTTAAAATAAGCAAAATTGTTTAAGCACGGTAACCACTGATTCACCCCCCTCTCAGTTGTCCAACATAGATAAAGTGAAGAAGTTAAAACGAGGGTTCATGAAAATAAGAAGAAGGTTATCCTTGAGAGGATTCAAGGATTTCTCAAGTGCTCTCTTGCAGCTCCAGTCCTTCTTTGGAAAGACTGCCTGCTTCTGTGTTTTTGTCCCTATAGAGATGAGTAAAAGAGAGATAAGTGAAGGCTGATTGCATATTCTTGATATCAAGAAATAATGGTTGCAGAGTGAAATTTCTCAAGGTGAAGTCTTCTTTCATCCATTGAATGATTAAAAGTGTGTCTCCAAAAATTTGAATTTGTGTAACTCCTCTTTCCTGAGGCATCATAAGAAGGAATTTGACAACCATAAGTTCACAGAAATTGTTTGTTGCAGGACCTATTCCAGCTTTGAAGGAGATGGTATGACTAGTGGATAGGAATATAATTCCCCCGACCCTGCCTTTAGAAGGAGTACCTTGTGAGGCTCCATCAAAGAAAGCGTAGGGGATTTATTTGTTTATGTGATCTGCTGAAACCTGACTGTGAGGAAGAGAGAGAAATTTGAGGAAAAACATAGAGGATGTAGAGACTTTGTGTGGCACATTTAAGAGGAAGGGTGTCCACACCCTCGAAAAGTTTGGCATTTCTTGCTAGCCAGATTCCCTAAGCATAAGTGAGAGGGAGGGATTTGTGCCTCTTTGTGTCCTTGTTTTGACACCATCTTCTAAAATCTTCTTCAATGGTGTCCCCTTTCCCCTTGGTGTTAAATTATTGTAAAGGGGCAAGACAAGGGATGTTTTCCCCTTGTCTTGTGTTTTACCCTAATATTATGGACAATTGTGGACAAATTATGTTTAGGAGGATGATATAATTTGATATCACCTCATTTCATTTTTACATAAGACATAACTCTCCATTGTGAGAGACTCTTGGACTGAAATTTTCACTCTCTTTGGCTAGTTCTCTCTCTTATGCTTATGTTTATGGCTATGTCTTGGTTATGGTTGATGGAGTTGGTGCGATAGCCTTGGAAGGCTTTCTTCATCGCTTTTTTGGTGGTTAGTCTAGCTTTTATTGCCTTTTAATGCTTGAAGGTGCCATTTGTTTCATTGTATTATCATTTGTACAAGTTAAAGGTTTTATTTGCTTGAGCCAAGTAGGGAGTATAAGGGCATACACCCCTACTTGTGTTTCCACCATTTTATTGCTAAGGGAATATTGCTTCATAAGGATTTACTAAGAGGAGCATAATTGCATACACCCTCTAGTTGAAACCCTAGCTAAGAGAAGCTTGCCTTGGGGAGTAAAAGGGTTTACACCCCCAAGGAAGTAGCCTATCTAGCTTCTTCACATTCTCTTGACTCCATTAACCCTTTCTTAAAGGAACTAGTCATTTACTTATTGCATGGTAGAAAAAAATTGCTGCCTTGGTAAACGTACAAATTTCAAGTTTTGAAGTTGTCTCTTTTGGATAATGGTCTTGATGCCTTGGGGAGTCTTCCTCCCTTAGGGCGTCCTCTTTCTCCCACAAATTCTTATTGCTGTAGTAAAACTAACCTACAACCATTAGAGCTGCTTTAAACTCTAACCCTAACCGCTAATATCTAACAAACTAACCCTAGACTAACCCTCTAACTTTGCTAGTTTAACCTACTGACCTAGGTGCATCTATTGGGCTAGTTTTTGACACTTTTTGATGGTTAGATTTGCTGTTGTACTCCATTGGTTGCTACAGCCATAAGGCTAATATACTGCTGTAGAAATTTACTTTTATGACAACCATTTTTAGTCAGTCTTGAAGTGCTATTTTCGGTCCACATTGGTTACTAGTTTCATTGCTGACATTTTTAACTAATATAGACCTTTTACTCGTTGATTTGAATGTAATATATTGCTTATTTACTAACCTGTATGCTGCTGTATTTTAGGGACAACAAGCTTAACTTGCTGATCCATTACTATACTTGGTTGGGAAAGTGTCTTTTCTTGTGTCTCGGGCAAGTACAGTTGCACCGACAACTATCTCTTAACTTGGTATCCATTTACCTCTCTTTGCTTACCATTTTCAACCAATCCTTTCTTCCATCACTTGACCTTCCGGGGGACTTCTCCTTACACTTCCCTTCATCCTTCTCATCCCCCCTTGGGTCACCGGGATTGCCTCCCTAGAGTGACCTAGTCACCCTTGAAGTGCGGGACCTACATCGAGGTGACATTGGGTGTAGGATTCCCTAGTTGTAGCACTCGCTTTTGTGGTTGGGTTGGGGTTTGCCCAACCTACAACTTGTGCTATAACAATGAGAACAATCATCATCTGAATGGAACGATCAATTGATCTCATGCACATTCGAACATGCCCCACCGAATTATTGTGCGGCTCTGGGATTATTACCCCTAAGGGGACAATACACCGCATTCAGAGTTTTGTATTTATTATGAAGGGACAAGATTGGTATTCATACTTGGCCTAATGCTCATCAAAGTACATTGCATCAACTAGTTCTCGAGTTCGTTCTCGATGCTATTATGCTGGGGTCTTGGTTCTCCTAGCATCTGTTGGGATTATGATGGACTAGCTCCCTTTGTTTAGATATACCCTTGATGCATCTAGCCACCTCCTACCTACCATACATGAGATTAACACAATCATCAGAGAGGATATCTACATGCAGTTTATATGAGTCACTTGGATAAACTCTTAGGGTGTGTTACATCCGAAGATGACCTTTTATGCTAAGCACTTAAGGGTTATGAGGGATGTACTCATTGTTCGACCCCATTACACACTTCACCATTGGATGCATGCTCTTTGGACCCCCTTGGACAATTCAAAGTTGGCTCTCATAGACTGTGGATTAAGACTGACCATTATATTGTTTGATCAAACACGATCTGCCAGTTGTGCCATATTTGAGAGATTGAGACTGAGGAGCACTTCGTTTTCCGTTGCCTGGTTTACTACAAGATCCAAGTACGGTTCCACTGTCTTTTCAGAGAGCTATAGATGCTTGGCAGTTTCTTTAGGTACTCTAAGCAGAGATTCCTAGCCTTATACATGCAGGAGGCCCATTGTCTCTGCTCTTCTATCCACCAGCCGCATCCACAACCTAGACTAGCTCCCACCTAGCGGATCATTTCCTCTTTTACGGTGCTCCCAACTAGAGGCACCAAGCATAGATAGATAGAGATGACCCTAGATTAGTGAGGACATGGGGCACTATTTCTACCTTTGTGAGACCCCAACGACGTTGCCAGGCCAGACCTCATATTAGTAGACAGAGTAGTCGCTAGATGATATATTCTAGACCATAGTGACAGGTTCGTCCTTCCAAACAATAGGAACCACTCGTTCCATCTCCTCTTCTGATTCTTCTTCCATACAAACATCTATTCTGAGTTTTTTCCATTCGACCTCGAATGTTAGAAGAGATGTGTTGAGATTTGGGTACCTTGGAAAGTGGTACCCTTGTGGTTTTGGGCCTCTAACCACAAGAGGGAGATGTTTGTACCATTGTGCCTTGTACTTTATGTCTAATTTCACTTTGACTTAGGAGATTTAAGTCAAAAGTGAAATTTGTCACTTTTAGCCTAAAGTGACTAATTATTCACTAAGTGGGTGAGTGAGGGGACATAAAGTGAAATTAAGGAACTTAACCCAAAGTGGGTTTTGAATTGAGCTTCTTTTGGTGAGATCTCAACCATTGATTAGGGATGGCATGGGGTGATCCTAGCCATCCATACTTTAGGTTTCCTTAAGGAGGTTCAAGAGGGGTGCAAGGGGCAAAGGGAGGCTCATTCCTTTGTTTGTTCACCAAGACAGTTGGGAGAGATGCCAAGAGGCAGACTCTTGGTGAGATGCCAGGAGGTAGAAATCCTTGGTGAGATGCCAAGGTTGAGATCTTTGTGTGATGCCGAGATCTAGGTGATCTTCGATAGGTGGAGATGCACTTCCATCTAGAGATCAGGTAGGTCGAGCAGATATGTGTTAAAGACCACTTCTGATTATCAGGGTACAACCATACTCACCGAGTATTTACCAGCAGGCAACCATGTCCACTGCAGGGATGAGATTGGAGGGTGAATGACACTTTCCTCGGTAAGAGGGAGTGTTGAGATTTGGGTACCTTGGAAAATGGTCCCCTTGTGGTTTTGGGCCTCTAACCACAAGAGGGAGATGTTTGTACCATTGTGCCTTGTACTTTATGTCTAATTTCACTTTGACTTAGGAGATTTAAGTCAAAAGTGAAATTTGTCACTTTTAGCCTAAAGTGACTAA
>SNQJ01S0016352.1:82579-97668 GCA_010110895.2 Picea sitchensis | reverse complement strand
GGGGATATTTTCCATGGATGGAATAATTGTAAAATACAATATAGTAACTGAATTGGTGGACTATGTCGGACCATGTTACAATTATAACGATTGGATGCGGCTAGTCCGGTACATGCGAAGTATGCGGAGATATGCACTCGCCGTAAATTATATACAACTAATAAACAAGGATAAAAATAAGGGAGAGGCTATCTATATTGATGGAAGGCCTAAAGCTTCCCACAATATCGCAGCGTTTATAAACAACACACAACCCGAGACAACAAACAAACAACCGAATTGCATATATGAGGGACGTGAAGAGAATCGGGTAGTCCTGTGTGCAATAACAAAGATATCTCTCGAGGAAGAGTTATTAGTGGATTACCATTTGAATCGAATAGAAACATTGACTAATAGTGTGCAAGTTCTTATGCAACACCTCTTTAAGAAACCTCTACTTATTGCATTTTATTTTTTTATTATCTTTAACATTGTTGTAACTATTATCTTTAACATTGTTTTTTTGTTATCATTAACAATTTTTTAAATATTTGGGGGTTCTAATTATATTATAATGTGGCAGGATGATCGTGGAAAAGGGCCAACCGCAGAACATGTAAATGATTATTAATTTCCACTTTCATTTTACATTATTTTTATTATTTGCTTATATAATTTTATTGAAATAACATTGTTTTTGTTGAAATTATATGTACTCCGCAGGCCATGTTGATCATGAGTCCGCCAATGAGGAGGGGTTTTATTCATCCATTGATCCGATGGTCTTAATAAAAAAAAAGATCATTAAAGAGAACAAGGAACTTGCTAGCTTCTTAGAACGTCTAGATCGAACTCCCAACATCAAAGCAAAGATCAAGCTCCTTATGTCACAACTTAACACATATAAGGTAATAACCATAATTTAAAGTGTTTTTTTTAATGTACTCATGTTCAATTATGATATTTTGTTATTTAACTTTTACATTATCTCACGAAAAAACATTTTATTTTTTATAAAGTCATTTTTGGAGTCTGTTCAACCCGGTGTTGGTAGTAGTGGCGCTACAAAGACGCTACAGAGTCCTTATGCGGGCAGTCATATAGTTGATAGAGTAATATTTACCTCTCCATATTCCACACCTAATTTAGATAGGATCCATGACACGCACCGTCAGACATCCACACCTTGATCAGAGTTTAGAGATGGTGGCAGAGATGAAGCTCATGGTGATGTGGTTGGCATGGTTTCATTTCCTGGAGCTAGATGTGTGACAAGCATGGGGACCCTTCCATGCACATTTTTGGTCGACGATAATGGACTTCCATTAAAACAATCAAGACTCCCAAGTAGTTTTAATTCATATTTTAATTGTTTAATGTTGTCCTTCTCATACATAAATCATCTAGATTATTAATTTTAAATGAATGATTGTATCTTTTTGTGTGTCGGAAATGAATTTTTTTATAGGCACCTAGAGAGCAAGGCCTTGATGATTTTTGGGGCAACCTTACGCATGAGGTGGAATTGCCAGAATTCCAACCTCAAAAAGGAACTTATGGATTATCTTGAAGGTCTCTTTGGAGTAGACATCTTCAATAAAAAAGCAGTCACCTCTGCAGCGGGTTAATATTTAAAATATATGCAGGATGTTTATAGACGAAACTTGGCAAGAAATCCTAGGCATGAGCGTCCTCCCTCAATTCCAAAGAGGGAGTGGAAGGCGATCATTGATGATGCAAAATACAATATTTTGAAAAAAAATCAGGAGACCAAATAACTGGTACACCAAGGTAAATTACAATATTTTGATTTCAATACCAACTTTATTTTCATTTAGATCTAAATAAAAGTGTGGTTATATATAACATACTTGAAAATTTTGATGATAGGTTGTCTGACACTTCGAAGGAAAACAAAGGAAGGATTGTCAAACATGGCCAACACAAGTTAGGCTAGGGTGGCTACTCGAGGTTACAGTCACGAATCACAAGTACCCAAACATCTTAAGAATATTATTTGTATCACCTTACAACTTTGAGGTAATTGTAGCCAAAAACATTAAAAAACCATACCCTTATGTAATGTAGGGAGACGACTTTGGAACTGAAACCACGGAGGAAGACCTCCAACTTGGTTACAAGTATGGTTATAAAGTCGTGGTTGATCGTAGGAAAAGCATGGGGCAGACCCCAAGATCCAATTTGTAGGATAAGGTAAATAAAAATCAATCCACATTAACCTTTCATTACTTATAAACTACGTAAATATTTGATATCTTCCATAATTTAATGTCTTACTTTGTTTTAATCAAAGGAGCAGAACTATCAATGAAACCATTAGTACTGGACAATAGAGTGTTGATAGTACAATGCAACCATAAGATCATGGTGCTCCCCAAAAACCCCATCCCAGTGAGGTGCAACTCTAAGATGTTCCTGTGACTGAGGCCCACAATGGTAAAATGTATATATATTAACCATATACTTAATAATTTTGTACTTATAAATTTTGACGTTTCAATGGAAGAGAATTTCATAGTTGATCCTCCTCAACCTGAAKATTAGGTGAACAGGTCGACATCCATTCCAACGGTGTTGACTAGAGGACTAGGTAAATAATTACATTGCAGAGTTTTTTTTTAATATTAATGAACTACTTCAATGATATTTAAAAATTGGCCATATAAATTTAATATTTTTTATTTTTGTAGGTGATGGCCCCTCACAGCACCATCTACGTTTTGGGTACGAGACCAGATGTACTTGGCATGAAAGGACTAAAACAACATCAGCTACTGAAGAGCACCCAGTAAACGAAGACATGGAGATTGATGAATTACTTAAGACCCGGAAAGCACAAAAGAAGACTAAAAGAAATTCATGATGTCATGTAATAATTTTATAAGACAGATAGATGTACATTATATAGCTGAACATATAATGATGCATGTAATGCATTGACATTATGGGTACTTTTTCATCTGATAATATACACAAGGTTGTTTCTATGGCTTGTATATATCTATGAATGTAATTATGTTATGCACTTAATGATAATTTCAGCTTCTCTTATAAGACTTGGTATATATTGATTCAATACTCCTTGATTCAAGACGTGAGAATGCAAGCAAGACCTGGTGCCTTGTGCTTGGGCTATGGAGTCTAGGAAACAAATAGAACTTTAATATGCAATATTCAACTTCCAAAATCTTATGATGATATATGCAACTTTGAAAGTATTGTGACATGTGACATGTGGCAAACATCTTTTCCAAGCAATGTGCAAACTTTAAATTTGGTGCAACATGCAAAAAGAAATTTTTGGGAAGATGCGATAATAAGTTTTAAGGATTAAACATGAGGGTTGGAAATGGCCATGTCAAACATTTTATAATATTTTTTCAGAGCATTACCCTTCTTTTCATTGTGTCTCACAAGACAAAGAAACAAAATAACATTGCCATTGCTAATTTATATGTGGAGGGTTATTCAAGGTTTTAGGACTTTCTTCATATTTTCCTACTTTAATCCTCTCATGGTCATGTTAATCCATATAGAGGTCCATGATATAAACACTCATTGTTATAATGTTGACATAAATTCCAATCTTCACTTTGTCGATTAGTGGGCACAATTTTGGCAACAATTTAATGTTTTTAGTTCCATGAAATTTATTTTGTTTCTTCAACAACATTAAGGATTAAACATGAGGGGTTGGAAATGGCGATGTCAAACATTTACTCTTTCACACATGTGCATCGTCTCAATCTTCATGTCTACAATATGTGGAGGGTTATTCAAGGTTTCAAGACTTTCTTCATATTTTCCTACTTTAATATTCTCATGGTCATGGTAATCCATATAGAGGTTCTTGATATAAACACTCATTGCTATAATGTTGACATAAATTCAAATCTTCGCGTTGTCGATTAGAGGGAACAATAATGGCAACAATGAGATATTTTTGACCATATGTCAACTAATTTGTCCCTTGAAAAAAACTTCATTGATGTGCAAGGGAGCACTGTGTCTATGAGAAAAGACCCAGTTTATCCCCCACATATATTCAATAAGGTGTGTGGGATAAATACACACTCAAAACAAAAACAAAAAATCACTCCAAGTGAAGTTGTTTCATAACTCCAAACCATTTGCATCATTGGAGTTTCCTTCACAATATTTTGTCCTCAATGATATTACAAGAAAATTCAATGGGTTGACCCAGTTTTGTGTTTACATTTTCCCTATTGACCTTTGGATGGAGAAATTTTGTGGAGAGGTGAGTCAACCTTGGTATAGTTTGGACTTTCTATTTCATAGATATTACCTTACCTAGGTTCCAGACTTGAGAGTGAGTTAGATTATTCTTGATACCCACTTGATGCTTGACATATCCATGTTTTGGATGATATCCAAACACAAGGGAAGGTTTCCATATGTTGGTAAGCTCCTTTAATGGTTGATTTGGATCTTTTATTTCACCTAGCAGCCACATCCCTTAGTTATCCAATAGGGTAGGCATGAATATGATCTTTGAGCAGTAGTTAGAATGGTTTTTTTCCTTCCATTCATGTTTTCCTTTCTTTTGTGCGTTTACTTTCATGCATTGCCTAATTGTATTGATGCATTTGATTTTCCTTATAATAATTTCTTACACGTGTTTTCCTGCTTTACTTTCATGTTTATATTTGGTGAAGTTTTTTTATTTGTGCCAAGTATTTTCTATTTCTAACTAGGGTGGTAGATTCACCCCAAATTTTGTTTCAATTACCAAGTTATATGGTGTGTAGGTCACGGGTCTACAAAGATTATGGATTATGGAGTTATCATACATTCTCACATAGAGTGCATGTCCACGAGTAGAAATCAAATTTTACCCCATGAGGGGTGACACATTTTTGGATACGCTAGCAAGGGTTTCAAGTTGTTGATTGCATGATGTGTCATTCTCATATTCCCTAGATATAGATAGAGTTCTTCTTGATCTCCACCAAAAACATGATCGTGCTAGCTCAACTATGGTGTATCTCACTTTCATGCCAACTCCTAAGATGATAGATGCATTGTTGTATGGTATGGCATGGTTCCTATTTTCTTCATTTGACATTCCATGTATCAATACTTATTTGGAAACGATGATGTAACTTATTATCTCATCATAAAGTGGTAAACACCTAATGATTTCCTAGTAGCATTTCATAACATTACATGGTTTTATGACTTTCCTTGTAGTACCTTGGGGAACATGTTTTATGTTAGAAGTGTGTCATCTCTTGGATTAACCTATACCATTGGGTTATTAGGATAGATATCATTATCCATATCCCAACCATGCTAATCCTTTTCCAACTCCCGAGTGTTATTCATTCCATCCATATAAAAAATTACATCTTGGTCATGTATGATTTCTCAAAGGTCAAAAGGAAAGGTCAAATTGATAAATCCTGAGTCAATAATCCAATAAGGAAAAGAGGTGAAGAGATAAAGTAAAAATCCAAATATAAATCTTTAGCAATGCTCCCTCACTATGAGGCCAATGCCCCTAGTCTCTAGTATGTCTATGAATATCTAAATAAAAGGAACTTGTTTGATAAAACAAACATTTAAAAAAACAATTCTTAAAGGGGTAGTAAGAAATAATGTTAATGATGGTAACTCAATGTTAAGTTATCTCTAGAAGGATATTATATGTAAAAATCCTAGCTAAATAAAGGTGGATGAATAAATAAATGATTAGCAAGTAGTAAGAAATAATGTTAATGATGGTAACTCAATGTTAAGTTATCTCTAGAAGGATATTATATATAAAAATCCTAGCTAAATAAAGGTGTATGCATACGTAAATGATTGATAAGACTTGTGCATGTCTAATACGTTGAGGGTCATCACATGAACTTCATTCCCATTCCTTTCATCATTATTAATTATTTTTTCCTACATTTCACCTAGGTGCTTATGAAATATGTGTTGTCTTAGGACTGATGCATGTATAAGGGTCAATATTGTTCCCCTGGTAAGACTTAGGAAAATATTAAAACCAACCCCCTTTTTATTTGTGCTAAGAGATGTCACCAGATGCTACCAATCAATGGCTTGCTAAGAGGCTAGACCCATCACTTCAAGTGGGTATTGTGCATTGGGATACATGTATTATGCCTCAAGATTCATGACATTGTGCATTGGGATCCATGATCTTACATTGGGATCCACGTACTCATATATGATCATTATATCTACATACATTGGGATCCATACCATTTTCTATTAGGGATTCATAACACCCATTGGGATCCATGACAGTGCATCGATCCATTAGAGGGATGCCATGTCGCCACATATGCCATATGGACCACTCAAATTCATTCTTCTTTATCAATTGGACGTTTCATTGACACTTATGCATCATTTATCTCTCCTTGGACCACACATGGGAGTTATTAATGCATTAGAGGAGTTGGTTACAAATTATGAAGGTGTTTATAGGTTGTTATTTGGACCTTTTGATGATGTGGCATGCTTTATTTTATCTACTCTGAGAAGCACCCACCTAGAGAAGGCCACACATGCCATTTATCTTGACTGTTTTACTTCGATGTCTCACACATGTGAGAGGTAATGTCATCTTCTTGAGTTCAATATTCCAGACTTGGACCTTTCCATCATTTGAGGGAGCTGGTTGGAGGATCTTTTGGAGTATTTGGACAATGTTGACTCAATCATTCACCCTCTCATGGGAAAAATTTCACCTTTATTGAGGAGTGCACCTAATTTATCTCTCCCTCTAGCCCACACTTATGGCATTTATTATTATATTTGGACCATTCTTTAGGGTCATTTATCTCTTGGATGGTTTTGAAGGATTTGTTAGATGATTTGTTGTAATTTCCCATGGTTTTGACTGGTTAATGGTTTTGACCTCATAGTATTGAGTTAGCACATTATGTTGTAGTTTATTTTGAGGAGTCTCTTAACCTATAAAAGGAAGAGTCCTCCTCATTTAAAACCATTGGATATTAATGAGAAACTTGGCTTAGTATTTGTTTGAGAATCCATTTCTTTCTTTTCATAATGTTTAGTCATTTCAAGGTTTATATAAGCACTTTAAAGGTTTTTGGAATAAAATGTCTCCTAGAAGGCCAAAGAATTAAGGGTGAAATGCCCACTTTGGGAGTGGTTCTACAAGGTAAGTTTCAACCTTAACCCTTGATCATTGAATTTATTTTTCATGCATTAAGGTAGGACGCCCGATGGCTCTATCCTTTTGCTTGGCCAACCTTTCAGTTCACCTTGGTAGTACTAGGAAAGGTTTTCATATTGTGTTATCCTCAATCTAGATTAGTTGGTCTTGACCAAGTTTTTTGAGATCCTTGGTCAAGTTTGACTCTATTTGGGACTTCAACAGGTTATCGAAGGTGGAGCACAAGTTGAAGTAGATATCACGGGATCTCGCCCCTTGTTTAGGGATTTTGGGTTTGGATTATGTAACGGGTATGGGATGTTGGCCCATGGATTTACCCATGTTTTGCCCTTTGTAATGTACAAATAGATTTCTTAAAGTGATGTAAGAAAGAGACTGGGGCCTAGAAGAGCCAAGTTGTAAGTTGTGCTATGTGAAATTGATAGTTGTAAATGCTTTGTGCATACAGTGTGAGGCTTGTAGAGCTAAGTGAAAGATTTTTGTAAGTGATTTTTGCAGACAATCTTTGTAAGGATTTGTGCTTTGATCTAGTTCGGGGAAGGAGGATCTTGTGGAGTGTGTGCAAATCTCCTATCTTCTGCGTAGCATGATTTTGATGCTATGTGCCTATAAGAAGCTTGGCCGGTTGATAATAAAGAAGAGAAGAGTTGGTGGATGTAGCCCTGCATTGGGGTGAACCACGTATATCCTTTGTTGTGGTTTCTTTGTGTATTATGCTTGTTTTGTGCATTGTGGTTTCTTTATTGATCATATATTTGATGTTTATTATAATGGTGTATGCTTAGATGATTATGATAGCTTAGTGCCTAATGATGTGAATAAGGATGCTAGATATGATATGTGTTGATATGATTAGTGCTCTTGAACATATTAGATCTGGATTAATATCGGTGATGCTCGCTATTAGGGTTTATTTGCACTATAAACAAACGCTAACTACTAATGAACTATAATCGATAAGTGCTCAAGAAGGCATTACACCACAAGATTCAAGGTTCTCAAAATGGCACAGACACTAGAGTCCCTAACTCACCCCTACTTCTACAATTCCTCAGTGAGACTTCATCTTTCAGAGTCGCTATTTAAAGGGTCAATAGTTAGGCTCTTTATGGAAAGCGTTATTGAAGTTGCTGAACCTGGTCTACCCCTCAAGGCCAACAAATGGTTCTATCATGACCCTAAACTATGATTTCTAGGAATTGAGGAAAATAAAGAAAGCTATGCATAGATATGTTGTTTTAGTGTGCAATATTCTACTTTGACTATGAGGCCTGTATAAGAAAATAGGTCACATCTAAAGAAAAGAGGTAATATCAGTGAAATGTTTTGTATCAAAGAGGTAATATCTCAAATCTTTGCGGCTCGATAAAGGTAAGATAAGTGGTTTTTTCAAAGCATGGAGCTAGGTATGTTTCTGATAAATTTTGTCCTAGTCTGAAAACTAGGGCACAATTAGAAGAAAGAAGATTTGATTAGCGAATAGATCTAATAGAAATAATGAAAGATATGTTATTCCTATGCATAGAAAGAATGTTTGGAATAACAAATGGATGCGGGATCCTACGAAGAATTTTCTCAAGAAAAGAAGCTACTATGATCCTAGTGCACTACATACAGAAAGGTTGGGGATCATTTAAGAGAAAGAGAAGATTAACCTTTGTTACAAAGCATTAGGTCGGGCCATCTTGCTAAGGATTTACTTGATAGAAGACCTACTTGTCTTTGTTGTAAAGCTTATGGACAATGATGTTCTAGATTGACCTAGAAATGATTGCTAAGGTTGAAAAGAATGGATATGAGAAAATAAAACTTTGAGAAAGGCCAAGAAACTAAAACCATGACAGAACCCTGTAGCAATCGTAGACTATATTACTACAAAATGAAAGAAACCCCTCAATGAACACACAAAGATATCAACTTATCGAGATGCCTCAAAGAGAAAGAGTGCATTGAAAACAAGAATAGAAGACTTCACATAAATTGTGTTCTAAATGAGGAAACACGGGTTAATTTTATGACATAAAGAACTTGAGAAATTTTAGAAATCCTGATATGATTCCTTCATTATGAGGAATAGGATTATTTAGAGGAAAGATATTAAACCTATGGAATATTTCACTAGTATATCTATGAGTGCTCATGGAAGTTTGACATAAGAATAATTTGAGGTTATTAAATTTGTTGGAGAACAACGCCCATTTGTTTTATTTTGCTAGGAAAACCCTAGATTGAGAAAGATCTGATATATGGATAAAAGAGGAAGAATCCCTAGAAATGTGAAAAGCAAGAATTAAAAGATTTCATGACTAGGAGAAACACACACTTGATAGAAGAACAAGAGAACCACCAAGATGCTAAAGACCAAGGATCTAGATGATGAAGTTGAAAGAACACGTGAAGACTTAAAGAACTGGGTCTTCACAGAGCGGTGAAAGCACTCTACCCGCATAGAAGAAGTACTAAAACCAAACCCTATGGAATATCAACATCATGAAGTTACTATGCAAGAGGATATAATAATAAGAATGGGAAGAGGAACCCGGTAACGCAGATCACATGGAAGAAGGCTAGAAATATCAGCAAGAAGAAGGCAAAGTTGGAAAGAAATTACAAGAAGGCCGTGAGAAGACTTCGCATAAGGAAGGTTTCCAAAATTTGAACTTCGTTGGAATATCAAAGTGCATTGGTACTTATCCATGACTCGGAATGATATAATCCATTGGTTTTATTATGGAACATTATGAACGTTAGACCGATGCTCCCGAACAGTTAGAACAACATTTATGACCAGAAATCTCACCATCAGACCATTGGGACTGCGCCATAATGGACAGAACTGCATTGATGAAGGCTTCTTGTCCATTGGAGAGATCTGTTACCTCATTGTCTACTTAGTCCATCGACTATTGCACCAAGAACACTTTTTTGAATTGTATCCGAGCCAACAAAGAACTCATTACTACCACATTGTGTTTACTGAGCTTTCAACACCTATTCTATTACATTGAGCATTCATTCATTGACCTGAGTTATCCGATCATGAGCGTGCATGTCGAATGAACTCAACGCCATAGAAAATTTAGTTGAAGAAGTTCTAATCAATATGATGGTTGAAAAATTAATCTCTGTAGGAATTCAATCTTCATCGACGCGAGGAGTCCAAGCCTCCCCGTCTACTGCTCACGGATCTGGACCATCATGAGCTGCAGCTGAGAAAATAACCAAGCATCAAGATGACTTCGTGAATGCGAAGTTAATCTCGACTATCCTGTCCGACTACATACTGCCACTGGTCGGCGCGGTGAGTCGTGACAGTGTCCCAAGGGACTTCGATTACACTCTGGTTACTGTGTACCTCCCAAAGGGGATACGTGTAGTTCGACCATAGTTGGATAAGAGCATGGCACTAAAATTCAGTGACTTCAACCTAAGGGATCGCAAGAACTACAACATGCTCACTACTCACAGGTATTTGACGAGGAAGAAGTTGAGGATAATCCCCCAACCATGGACTATGGACCTCGTGCAGTCCACTATCCTGAACATAATGAAGATACCGCATTTTGGAAGGCACCAGGAGTTTAACGTGTGCATTAATCTCCTGTTGGTGTGCTTCCATGGCGGCTATCTATGGCTAGATAGAAGCATCACCATCGATTCTGCATTGATCCATAGGATCACCGGATTGAGCATGCAAGGACCCGACCTGCAAGACTTCTACCCAGGGAAGGTTGCAGATCGCACCCTATCGCAGAGGATTAAATATACCTATGGCGATATAGAAAAGTGGACTCGAGGCTACAAGGTATCTTCCATTCAGAATGGCGTAGTGTGCCTGGCCTGCCAGCTAATCGCAGGAAATCTAGTGAGAAATAATAGACACATGTAGGTTACAGGGTTCGTTGTTGACCTCGCTAGAAAATGCGTGGAAGGACTACAGATGAACTAGAAAAATTCCTTAGTCAACCAATTAGAATTGGATTTTTGCAAAGCTCAGGATCAGGGCTATGAGTTCCATTTTAGTTGGTTGTTGATCCTCATCACTTTTACTGCTTGGGAGATGCTGAAAGGTGCGACCTTCCTTGACATTAAGCCATTTGAGCCCCTTGTTATGAATTTCACCATGCTCTGGTACTTGAGCGATATGGGGAAACAATGGCAGGCTAACGCGGTATTCCATACCTACTATCTTGAGTTAAAGAGGGATATTGGGGTTGTCCCTTGTATGACGTTGAACACAGTGCATTGATTCAGGCCCCTTATGAAGTTCTTCGCAGATCGACACTTTATTTATATCACTGCATGCACAGATGAGAGTAAAGAAGAGCTTCAATCATATTATAAGCTCATAGAGGAAGACCTAGAAGAAATAACTAAGGATTGTCCTGCAAAGATCCTTATCCATGCTGACCCCGTAGAGTTGTCCAACCCTGAACTAATCCACAACTCGGAGGCCACTCACGAAGAGAATGACACTCCTAGAATTAGCAGAAGGAAAAATACCAAAGATGTCTAGCAGTTGAGCAGTGCATTAGAAGAAATCGCTTCAAAATCACCTAGACGAGGAGTCCAAGCCTCCCCGTCGACTTCTCGCAGATCTGGACCATCCTGAGCTGCAGCCGAGAAAATAACCAAGCATTGAGATGACTTTGTGAATGCGAAGTTAATCCCGACTATCCTTCCCAACTACATATCGCCTCTGGCTGACATGGTGAGTCGTGACAGTGTCCCAAGGGACTTCGATTACACTCTGGTTACTGCGTACCTCCTGAAGGGGATACATGTAGTTTGACCGTAGTTGGATAAGAGCATGGCATTAAAATTCAGCGACTTCAAACTAAGGGATCGCAAGAACTACAACATGCTCACTCCTCACAGGTATTTGACGAGGATGAAGGGGAATAAGTCGAGGATAATCCCCCAACCTGGACAATGGACCTCGTGCAGTGCACTCTCCTAAACGTAATGAAGATATCGCATTTTGGAAGGCACTGGGAGTTTAACGTGTGCATTAATATCTTGTTTTCGTGCTTCCATGGTGGCTATATATGGCTAGATAAAAGCATCAGTCGATTCGGCGTTGATCCATAGGATCACCAGATTGAGCATGCAAGGACCCAACCTGCAAGACTTCTACCCAAGGAAGGTTGCAGAATGCACCCTGGCGTAGAGCATTAAAGATACCTATGGTGATATAGAAAAGTGGACTCAAGGCTACAAGGTAGCTTCCATTCAGAATGGCGTAGTGTGCCTGGCCTGCCAGCTGATCGCAGGAAACCTAGTGAGAAAGAACAAACCCACGTAGGTCACAGGGTTCGTTGTTGACCTCGCTAGAAAATGCGTGGAAGGACTACAGCTGAACTAGGAAAAGTACTTAGTCAACCAATTAGAATTGAATTTATGTGAAGCTCAAGATCAGGGTTGTTAGAGCTGACTTTGTTTTTTAGCCCGTTTTGAATTTCATGTCTTAATGCTTGAAATCAAAAGATAGTTTTCATATTTTCCTTCTGTTGTTTCAAAATCTCTAAAGTCTCATCACGCGAGCGACGATGGTTATCATACTCTCAAGGCGAGTTCTACTTTTCGTTCAAATAATTTTCCCCCTTTTTTACCTAGGGATTTCATATGTCAGATATTATAGATCACATAGTTCACAAGTCCCAAACAACGAAACGGCGAAATCATTTTAAAATTTTACCTAGGTCAGTAACAAGAGTAAAATTTTCCTAAATTACGGTTAAGCATCATCAGGGTTTCGCGTCTCAGTGTTTACTAAATCCAAAAGTCTTACTGTCATAAACCTGATAGTCGAAACCATGAATTTCTTGTTTTAGTAACCCGTGTTAAGGTTAAAGGTAAAAGCTTAGCCGTGGTTAAGTTATGTCGGAAATTCGCAACTCGGCGTGTTTTCTTTTAAAAAGATTCACTGTCAAAGCTCTGATTCGCGAAGACATGATAAAGATATAAACATAATTAATTAAACACTTAATCTGATTTTATCCTCCCTTTTTATTAAAACATATCATCGTGATCTCGCGGTTTCACAACTCGGCATACAAACTTCCTGGAAGCTATACCCTCAAAGCTCCGAGTCACGAAGTCACGATCTCGCGATTTCGCAACTCGGCATAGAAACTTCCCAGAAGTTATACCTTCGAAGCTCCAAGTCGCGAAATTGCGATATGAATAATCACGTAATTAATTAAGTGCCTAATCATAATTATGTTTTTTATTAACCAAAAACAATCATCGCAATCTCGGGTGTTAGAGGTTCAAAGGGTTAAAGCAAAAACTCCCGATGCAGCGAGTACCAAAAGATTAATTAGCGTTGGTAAAACCTGATTAATTGAGCTAAGCCAGTATTTCCTGTGATTTGATGCATGCACAGTTTACGAGGCAGTCTAAATTCTTCCTTACGCCAACTAACATTTCGAACCGCCAAAATTTATGGCATTAATTAGAAACAAGACGAATCGACAAGTAGAGATTGGGTTTTATTGCTAAATTTATATTTAAGCATGTGCGAGGACAAGCTTCTGGCACCAAATAAAGACAGAGATGAAGAAATGGAACGATTGCTCTCCTCCTTATCATAACTGAAAATTTTGCAACGATTGAGATTCCATCTTACGTAAAACTGTATAAATATACCATAGAAAGAAAGAGCCAAGGCTGGACCTTTTTGTGTCGATTGTAATAGAGGTTTTCTATTTTGAGAGTTAATATAAAGAAAATCTGAAGATTCTCAATTCCGTCATGACTGTGTTATGAGTTTGTTTCCTTGTATCTCATATTTCATTTCCTTTCATATTTATATCTGATGAATGCTTCGCTATAATTTAGTACAACCTCTACTATAGTGAATGAATTTTGGTTTTCTATATTGTTTACTATTTTTCCTCTGTACCAACTATCAGCAAGTATAAGACCAGTCAACACTTTAAGAATTCTATATATATGTTGTTGGGAAATAATACCCTACGGACTAGCAAGCTAGGGTTAGGCTTGCATGCAGATCATGACCCTAAAGAAATCACTTTTAACCTATCACCCCAAAACTCAAACCCCTTTTTCACATAAAAGCATGGAAAATACCTACTAACCTTTTTACTGATGTTTGGTGTAGATCCTCCGTTGCGCTTTGTCTGTTTGCTTGCATTTCTCCTTCCAAAGACAATCTTGCAATCAAGACAAAACACTACGCATGCAAGTTATTCTTCTACTTGAGGGTTAGAGATTAAGCATAAATCGAATAAATCATATATAACTCATGCATTGGGACGGGAAAAGTATTCTTTTATTAATCTTAAGATGAATCAACTTACAATAATGATAGAGATCGACCACCGTTCCTTGATCCTGATCCTGGGTTCCTCCTCTTCTTTGTCCTCCAACTGCTTTGCTTGAATTCTTCTTAGGCTTGAGGAAAGGCTAAAGGGTTGGGACAAATGGATTCAGAAATTGGGCAGAGTTTCTTTGCTATCTTTTTCCCCTTCCCAAATAGTACCCCTACCCCTTCTTTTATAGGCTAGAAGGAGCTAGGGTTTTGGACGAACTCTCGGCCATGCATGGTTGGGAGTTTCAGTTAACTGACCCATAGCTTTTTGTCTCGTCGACAACTTTCCTGTTTTTGTGTTTTGTTAGGTAAACGCGGGTTGTAGTGGGCCTGCTAACGTTTGCACGCGGGATGTCGTGGGCATGCTAGCATTTTTTTTTATATAAACGCGGGTTGTAGTGGGCCTGCTAGCATTTACTTTTTAAAAATGGAGTTTTTAGAAGAGTTGTTCAATAGTTTTTTGGCAAAGAAGGGATATGAGTTGGCCTGATGCCAGGTAAGCATGTGTGGTGCAATTTAGGGTTATAACAGATTCCCCCTAATGTGTGAGGTCAGAAGAGCATCTGATGGCCG
>SNQJ01S0016352.1:53642-70935 GCA_010110895.2 Picea sitchensis | reverse complement strand
ACCTGCGGTAGAAATTGGCAAGGCCCAAGAAGGTCCGAAGCTCAGTGAGTGTGGTTGGGGCTGGCTAGTCACGGATGAATTGGATCTTGGCTGGATCCACATGTACACCATGATGATCAATGATGTAGCCCAGGTAATGGACCTTGTCCATGCTGAAGGATAAATTTTCCAAGTTGGTGTATAGCTTGTGCTGCTGCAGGGTGTGCAGAACCTGTTGAATATGATGCAAGTGTTCGGCCCAAGTCTTGCTGTAAATGAGAATATCATCCAGATACACCACTAAAAATTATTGGTGAATGGTCGCAGGATATCATCCATCATCCTCGTGAAAGTGGCTGGACCATTTGTCAAATCAGAGGGCTTGACCAACCATTCAAAAAGGCCTTCCTTTCACTTGAAGGTGGTCTTCCATACATCTATCTATTCTATAGGGACCTGGTGGTAGCCAGACTTCAAATCAATCTTACTGAAGTATTTATCTCCCATGAGTTGATCAAGGAGGTCGTCGATTCGGGGAATTGGGTACCGGTTTCTGACTATGATTTTATTCAAATCCCAGTAATCAATGCAGAGTCGCCATGTTCCATCTTTCTTCTGTACCATCACTATTGGGCTCCCGCAAGGTGATGAGATGGGATGGATGTGCCCCTTGTGGAGAATTTCTTGGATTTGTCGCTTGATCTCCTCATTCTCTAACAGAGAGCGATGATAGACTGGCCCATTGGTCAGCGGTGCACTGGGGGTCAGATCGATGGGGTGCTTGACCTGGCAGTGCAGAGGTACCCCAATAGGTGAGGAGAAGATATCCGAGTATTATTCCACAACCTTATCTACTTTATTCTGCTGTGTGGAGAGGTCCGCCGTAGAGACCCTAGATGTGGTTGTGATCTTTCGCTTATTCTGAGAGAGAATCATGAAGAAGACAAACTTCCCTGTCTGAGAGATGACCTTCCTGCATTGCTTAGTAGAGATCAAGGAAATAACACTAGGTGGTACTGCCTTAGGTATCTTGTACAATTTCTTGTTGAAAGTAATAATAACACTACGAGGCCTAGACTCATATACAACATGACGTTTCCATAAATAAGGTTGGCCCAAAAGAACATCAAAAACTTTGAGAGGAGCAACATCACACAATACCTCGTCTTTGAAGGGCTTGATGCCATATGACAGTCGACACTGTTGGCTGACAGAGAGATCGCCTCCTTGGCAGAGCCATCCAATGGTGTAGGGTTGTGGGTGAGGTGTTGTGGGCAGGGCCAACTGCTTGACGACCTCTGCAGAGATGAGGTTCTTCTGGCTACCACTATCAATGATGAAGAGAAGTGGGGTGCCTTTTACCCACATTTGTGAATGGAAGAGGTGCTCTCCTTCTTTTGGCTCATCTGGTTCACCAAGTTGGAGCTTGGTGGTAGAAACAGTGGCATTGGGTTCTGTGTCAATGATCCATTTTCCCATTTCTGGTTCTAGCTCAAAGTCAGAATCTGCATATGATTCATAGGCTTTCACTTCAAATACCAACAACTTCTTTTACCGAAAATCAACAATGTTATGCCAAGGGCTCTTATGGAAGTCACACCACTTCCCGGTATCTTTCTTTGTGTTTCCAGTGTCCTTCTTTGTTTGCGGCTTGGACTGGTTGTCCTGATACTGTCCATATTTTCTCTGTCCTTTTTTCTATGAGTTGGGGCTGCCCTTTCCTGGATTTTGTTGTGAGGGGTTCCCAGGCTGAAATTGCCGCATCTTTTGTTTGAGCTTCTGCTCGATTTTGACGACATATTAGTAGGCCGCGCCCAAGGATGAGATGTCTAGCAATTCCATTTCGATCTGTATGTATCTGTGCAGAGCATCGCGATACTTGAGCACTAGATTTCACTCCTAATCTTTGATACCCATCTTGGTGCACAAGGTATGGAAGATATTTGTGAAATCTGGCACTGCTTGGTCTCTTTCTTGTCATAGTGTGGTCCATTTGATATATAAGTCATCATAACTTCCGACAGGGTAGTATTGTTCCTTAATAACATCTCTGAAGGAATCCTAGGTGGCTGTGATTGTAAATAACGAGGGTTCCTCTATTTCCTTTTGATCACAGAACATTTCCCACCAATCTTTGACATGGGGGATGTCTTTGAGGAGCACAAAAGTAATATTTTCTCTATTCGAGAAGTTATGGACAAAAAAATACCCTTCTAGCAGATTCAACCACTTGTCTACAACATCTGCGTCTATCTAACCTTCAAATATAGGAATATCGAATTTTATTTGTACCTTGAAGGAGGTGTCACCTTTGCTCGAAGAAGATGTGTCACATGTTGGTAGTTGCCGAAGGATTTGCACGAAACTATCCATCATCTAGTTCCTCTGTTGCATGAGGGATTCCTCAATCAACATTTGGAAAGGATCTCCTGTCCTGTCATCTTTATTTTCTCCTTCCATGAGAGGTCACTTGGGCATGCGAGAGATTTTTTCCTCAAGAGAAACAAGCTCAAGACCCAACTCTTTGTACTCTGACCTCGTTGGCGACATGCATTAAGACGACAAGGAGCAGACCGCTCTGATACCACAAATCCGTATTTTATGAGTAGAACGAAATGAATAAATATTATTAAAATATTCTTAAGACAAAATAATAGAGATACAATAAAACTGGTTTTCTATTCAATAATGAAATAAGCTGAAACTATAAAATGCAGCAGAAACAAGCTTGTTGGAATGGTGGCGGCTTATCTCTGAGAAGAGATGTGACGGTTGTGCTTATTCACAAGAAGATGATTACAATGAGGCTCTGAAGGCCTTTTACAATAAACAGGAATTCCAAAAACCCTAGACATCCAAAAACCTAACCTTAGGAGATGAAGCGCCAAAAGTCATGTGGGCCCCGTTTGGGTAAGTTAGTACATTAACTTCCCAGGGTCGTAACTTTTGCATACGATCTCCGTTTTAAGCGTATGATAGCCCGTTGGAAATGTATTGTCGAGGAGATTAATTGTGGGGCCTGAATCATTCCATAGACAATCATTGAGAAGCATGATCTCGGAAAACTTTCATTTAGGCCCTCAAAATGGCCCTGAAAGTGAAAACTGCTAAAAATAGTAAATTGCCAAAATTGCCAGAAAATTGTTTTGAGCCAGTTGGAAAAGGTGGGTGGCCACCGATATCCATCTGGATCAGTATTTATTCTAAATTTATTACATTGATATCGTTTCCTTATTCTCTCTTTACAATAGTGACACTTCATGTGTTTCATGGCATATACTTATTGAATGGATGCAAACTTATATTGGTTATGAACTTGTTACAATGATGCTCTATTTGATTGCTATCATAATGACCCAATTTCATGCTTAAATGTTTCATAAGTACTTGTTCATGCTTCACTTCTTGCACATATGAAATTTGTTAAATGACGACTATCTTGTGAATGAATATATACTTTTTACTTAGAAAGTTTCACCTTGAACATTTTATATTACTTGATCACTAATTATGAGTAATGGTGCATTGTTGTGTTGTGTTGAATAATGTAAGTGTTTTCCTTCCAATCATTCATTAATCATTTTCTTCTCTTACTTTTCTTGAAGCATCAGTTTAGAGAAGTCAACCAAAGTCAAACAAAGTCCTTGTCCTCACCTGTCTAGAAATACAATGATAGGACTTAGTATTAGCCCCCTAGGAGAACCCTCCTTATGTTAGAAACCATGGCCTAGAAATGTAGAGGGAAGGGTACTAAGGTGAAAGTGGGCGGCTTCCCTATCTATTTCCTCAAGCTCCCCCTTAGAGCTTAGGACTTTCCTTTGTCAAGAGTTTAAGCGGTAACATGAGAAATTTAGCTAGAAACACCTCAAGCGTGTGTTTTTAAGAAGATATTTAATGGAACCATATTAAAATGTATAACCCATGAGTAAATATAAAAAAAGAATATAAAATCGTATATAAGGCCATCATAGTTTATTTGAACAACAAAGCAATAATTTCTTTGGAAGGTTTGAGTATTTATTTTTCCTCACCTTTTTAGGACAACGAAGGCTTTGAGGCCATGGAGATGTTAAATATGTAAATCTAAGTTAGAGTATTGTTTTTCGGTATAATTGTGTAATTGTTTTAAGAAGATAATTAGTTTGAACAGTCGGGTCAGTCAACTGACTCAACCAACCAACCAACTATTGTGGCCACAACAACCCTCTTGTTTTTCTTTTATAAGAAAAAGGAAAGGGGCCCCTACCAAAATTGAATATATGTAGATGGTTTGGAGTTATGCAAAAACTTCACTTGGATGACCTCTTTAGTGTGCAATCATAGCACCTTCTATAATTGGCTCAAAAATCATTTTATTTTATTTTTGCTCAATTTTTTTTTTTTTAATAAATAAATTGTTGTCATCGCAATTTTGATGCCTCATAGAAATCTTGCGATGCACTTTCTATACAATTCATGAAAAATTGTATAGCAATATACCCTGTTTTCGTCTCAATTGCGACGACCCGTACAAATCTTGCGACACACTTGCTATACAAATCACTGAAATTGTATAGCAATTTCGTGGCAATATACCCCATTTTCGTTGCAATTGTGATGACCTGTACAAATATTGCGAAGAACTTTCTATACAAATCACAAAAATTGTATAGAAATTTCGTCACAATATACCTTATCTTCGTCTCTCTTGCGACGACCGCTTTGAAAGCTGATTCGTCGCAAATTTTTTCCTTACTTTGCCTATATTGTCGGGTGTGCGACGATCTATCTTTATTGTCGCTCTTGCGATGATAGCTCTACATTGTCTCATTTGCGACGATTTCCCTACTTTGTCGCTCTTTTGACGATTTATAACAACTTCCCTAGTGTCGTCGCTCTTGCGACATTAATCCTAGTTCGTCGCACGTGCCACGTCACATGAAGCGACGTTTGGGAGACTCAAGATTCGTCGCAATATCCACGACATAACGTCGCAAGAGCATCGAAATAACTGTTGCAAAATGACCCAAATTTGTTAGTGGCATAACTATAAATAAAGAATGGAAAGAATATTGTGACAGGATGGAAAATGTAACGCATAATTTGTCGAGGATATGAACCTAATGAAAGGTTAAGGAAAGCATTGAATACAAAGTTAGGTGGATTGGAAAACAAGTTTTGGCACGAAGAATAGAAACAATTGAAGTCAGGTGATAAGAGAAGTTGAAAGGTCGATAGCTAGAAGTTATTGTTATTCAAAATTTTCATAGAGAGCAACGAAGAGCCGAGAGCTAAGAGAACACTGGTAGAAGTAAGGTTATGGAGAGAAGTTGCAGAGAGTGATGGCGCCACCCAAAGAAACCACAACATCAACTTCGCATTCAAATAAATAATGCACAAAGCCACTAGTAGTACCCATAAAGGAAGAGACTCTAGGAGCATCAATGTCAGAATCGAGTTCAGAAAATATTCCTAGGGACTATGTACCGCCAATGAAGCCATCATCAAAGCTGATCAACTTACTGAAGGAAGCAACATATGACCTTGTGGAACCATAGATTCCACCCAGCGTAATAGTTGAGGGGGATATGTTGGGATCAATACCGAACTTGAAGTTCGCAGACCAAGATTTGTCTGACGAAAATAAGTTCCCATACGTAGCACCGAAGAAATACCCAAAGAAATTCATCAATCCATAGACGTCGTTCATTAGAGTTGAACCAAAGACTTGGGCAACATTATTAGATAAATTAGGGATCTTGAACTTATTGCAAATCCCACATTTTGGTAGGAGCGCTCAGATCAATGCCTACATAAATATGTTGTTAAGCTGTGTCCATGGCATATATCTATGGCTATACATAGTCGTGTTCATTGACATAGAATTGATTGCGCAAATAACTGGATTACCAACGATAGTGGAGGATCCATCATGACTTTTCATAGATAATTCGAACGGAAAATCATTATCAGGGAAGATGAAATAAGAGTTTGGAACATTTAGAGTAGCGCGCGGACTTGATGTAGAAAATATCAATGACGAATGCGTCAAGTTTTCCATGCAATTGTTAGCTTGAGAATTTCTCAGAAAGTGTCGTAGAGATCAAGTGCCAATATGAGTGCTAACAATGACATTGAAGTGCATTGAAGGCGTACAAATGAACTGGGCAATTTTCTTAGTCAACTAGTTCTAGATAGACTACATGGAATATTAAAATAGAGATATGGAGTTTAACTACGCATGGTTATTGATATTAGTAGCATTAGTGGCATGGAGGGAGTCGAAAGACTCACAATTTTTGTTAGAAATCAATAAACCATTCTTAGCAGTGAGGTGTGAAAACTTGTGGCATACTGCACATAAGGGGAGGCAAGAAGATAACAATATTTCATTTTATATATATAAGGAAGTAATTAGGGAAAAATCCATTTGAAACCATGAATATTACCACAAGTGGTAGAAGCTTGCAAAGTAGTTACACGATTTAAGTCAGGGCGCCATCACATGTATATCCAAACAAAGAAGGACCGAAGTCAAGAATTATTTCCCACATGTTATAGGGTCAGTGAAGAAGAGATGGGGCACATCATGGAAGACTAGGATGTTGAATGGAAGATCCCACCAATAGAACCAGAGAATCTTGAGACACAACAACCATAACTAGAAGAGATAAGTGATGATGAAGAAGAAGACAAAGAATATGAAGGAAATAATGCATGAACAACATAAAATACGGTATCAAGCAAAGAAACAAAGTGGAAGGAACCAGAGATAGAGCAATCAATACCACAAAGAAAGAAGAGGAAAGAAGTTAAGGAAGTGGCCACCCAAGCATTTGGATGCAAACACAGCTTGTCGTGTTGCAACAACTTTTGGAAACAACAAAACTAGAATCAATCAACATAGTAGAAAAAGCACATTCGAAGCATACATCGTAGACAATAGAGATTCAACCAATGACATCTGTGATAAGATATGAGCACCAATAAAAGAGGATAGAGACAAGAGAATTATAGTTCCTATCAACAGATTTATAGGAGCAAGAAAAGGCACTAAGTTATATCGACTTAGTGTTGTCTCAAATTCTTGTAGAAGTGTTATATGGGTTGCAGAAAAACATAACAGAGGAAATTCAAGTGCATGCATATTCAACATCGATGGAGTTGACAAAGGAAGTTGAAGATAAGGATGCACCATATGCCGAATACGATCAAATTAGGTTGGAGAGAGATGAGGTTGAGAAGATAAAAAAACAACTAAAACAAGTGGTACAGGGGGTTTAAAATTCCATTCCATATGTATTTATACAGAATATGCCCCATTACAAGCAAAATTTATGAATATTGAAAAATCCATTCAAGGTTTCCGCACAAATATTAATGATCCGGAAGTAGACCAGATACCGAGCACACCACCAAAAGAAATGGAACAAAGATAAAAGACAATAACAATGCCAGTAGAAAGCATCAAGAGTTTAGCGAAAGCGTGTACCAAATTGTATGACAAAATCACATAAGTGTGGACACAATTGACAAAATATGCAAAGCTACAAGAAATCAAACAAAAGTTGAAGGCTATCTAGGATAGGGCACAAAAGTTCAAGGAAACCATGAGAACTCTACCAATAGAAGAAAATATGAATGCACTCACAGAGAATATACAACTATACTTATACATGAGTCAATTAAGAGGAGAACAACAGGTTCATGTGCAAAAGTTAGAGACATTGTAAGAAGAAGTGTTCCAAGTAGAAGAGGAATTGACAACTACACAAGGCATCTCAAGAAAGGAAGCACAAGATAGTGAAGAGAAGCTGGAGACACATCTTACAACAAAGATAGTAGAAGAAATCTTGTAGTAGGAAGCACAAGTCAAAGAAAAAGTCACGCCCACAAGAGAAATATTTCACAAGNACATGAGTCAATTAAGAGGAGAACAACAGGTTCATGTGCAAAAGTTAGAGACATTGTAAGAAGAAGTGTTCCAAGTAGAAGAGGAATTGACAACTGCACAAGGCATCTCAAGAAAGGAAGCACAAGATAGTGAAGAGAAGCTGGAGACACATCTTACAACAAAGATAGTAGAAGAAATCTTGTAGTAGGAAGCACAAGTCAAAGAAAAAGTCACGCCCACAAGAGAAATATTTCACAAGTTCATGGCAACATGGAAGCAGGCCTTAAGTGGCCCGGGATGAGCCATAGGTAAGCGTTGGGGGCCTGTTGGAGCATGCATTTTTTGGTAAGTTTTGGGAATCGTGCAGAAGAAGATCATGCGACAAATCAACAAACAAGCAGCGTGTGTGGAAGGAAGTTAACATCTTTTAAGGAGTTAACGTGCAAGAGAGGGAAGCTAGTTAGGAGTCTTGGGACATTTTGTCCACATTGTAATGGGCTAAGCCCTACTGTGAAACTATAAATATGTTATGGATTTTGGGTAGAAGGAAGTGGTGAACATTCGAGAGTGAGATCCTAGTTGAGTTGGGTGTTGAGTGATGAGTAGTGAATTGAGTCGAATATCAATCGAGTGGTATGTGTGCACTGCACACATACCACTGAAGATCATTGTATGAGAATAGTGTGCACCCATTGTAAGGAAGACTATGGATGAATATATAAGAAACTAACCATTGTGGGCGTAGCCTAGTTGGGGTGCCACATTAAATCCTTGTGTTATGATGTTGCAATGTGTTTTTTATTTTGTTTATTGTGCACATATAATGACTGGTTAACATGAATACATTATATGATCTAATGGTTCTGCGCATATGTTGAATGAATATATGAGATAGGTTATTATGTTGTTATGGTTTTGCGCCAAGAATGTATGAGAGAATGTTTAGAAAACATGTAAGGAATGAATGCCTCATATTCCCCCATGACTGTAGAAACCTGGTTCCTGCAGTCCCCATAGGTACTTCGGGTGAGACTTCACCTACTTGTGGGTGATGCCGAAAGGGATAATATCTTAGGATTTGTTAGTAAATTAATGTTTAACTCGAGGTCTTCCCACTACATCCCAACACCTCCCTTACACTTCCCACATATTTGAGTGGAAAACTTTAGACTTATTAACCTTGATTTATGGTTTCAAATGTTTCTAATGAGTTTATGTTTCCCATCACATCACAATGGGTATACAATAATTCTTGTGTATAAAGGTGCAAAAGTCGATGGTATAAACCGAACCTTTTTCTATATTTCTAAACTTGTAGATTCCATATTGCAATCAAAGAAAGCAATATGTGGGGTTCCTCAACTTGGATCAACTTAATTCCACCTTGCAATCAAAACATGGAGTATGTGAACTTCCTCAGCTTGGATCAAGATGAACAATTTTTAAGTTGATATAATTGGTTCTTTAATGGCATTTAAAGTAGTAGAAATGAAAATATGTGATTTATTTGGGTGGTATGATTGGTTATATGACTTTATTTTTAGAAAAAACATAAAACCAGAAATATTAAGGAGATGGGTTTTGTTTATAAAATTTTATATGAAAAAACATAAAACAAAATAGTTTCCTAATAACACCCTTAACTACGGCATTGCTAGTACTCTTCGAACGGATTCTTCTTATAATTGTGCAGGGCGCCCTGGTGCAGTCTGCCCACGTCCTCAAATTTATTTGCAAGGAGGTAACGATGCGCACTCGCCATTTTCTGCCGTTGGCCGTCCATGGCTACCTCTTGGTACTGTAGCTGAGTATTGTGTTCCATTTCAATACTTGAAAGCCGTAACATTGAGGGCATATCATCCGTTACAGAAGGGCGTATTCCATACCCACTCATTATAACATCCCCATCTGTTCCATTACTCCATTTTTGCGTGAGCAAGATGTTATCAAAAGAAACAGTCGGGGAAAGCCGGTCCATGGCAGTTTCAGGTTGATAACTGGCGGATGGATTAATTATCGAACAATCCAATGCTATCTCCCAATCATTATAGGCATTGCGTTCATGAGTCTCCTGAGCAATATACTTGAATGATCCCACTGTGTTGGCAGAGCTAAAGTCCATTAATGTATTAGAATTATCATCAACATCCCCATCCCCCCTGGTTATCAACAACCTCTCTTCTATTGCTTCACCTGTTGACACAGCTGGCACAACTAGCTCAGAAGCTTCCTTAGCTCCTGTAAGAGGAGTCTCCKCGGCCTTGGCTGTTAATTCTTTGGTAGATGTATGGTTCGCGCATTTGATCACGGAATTCTCCATTTTAGCCAATAATGACTCCGAAGGTTTCTCTACACGGGGCAAGCCAACGTTGTCGCGGGGTGAAAGCATTCTACAGTTATCATAAAACTCCGAAAGTCTGTCGCACTGTTGATAGAATAGTTTGTAAATATTAATAAGCCTTACAACTTTGTATTTGGGCATTCCAGCTATGAAGGAATCTACCAGCTTGCATATAAAATGGTTAATTGTTCTATAGATATTTCTGCCATCCTTCACCAGCAAATCCAGGGCGTACTGAATGAGGGAGTTCATCACCACGCGGCTTCCTTGAGGGGCGCAATTTAAGAGGCAGCCCAGGAGTTGTTGCAGAGATGATAAAGCTATGAAAATGTATTCGATATCCAAATTCGTTGTTCTCGAATGGTGACTTTCAGACAGAATGTCACACTTGAAAATCCTGTTACAGCGGAGTCTCTGATCGAGATAAGACGAGTATCTACGAATCCAGAGAGAGCAATCGGAGGCAAGGCAGCTGGAGCGATCGTGGAATTGTAGCGACGTGAAAGCAAGTAGTGTTGCATGAGAGGAGTGCCGCATCTCTTCTTCCTCAATGAAAATTAGGTAATGAGAATCTCTAATCAAACGATGAATGAGTGCCAAGGTCTTCACAGAGACCATCCAGTCTTTTGTTCGCCTTAAACGCTCTTCGACCTCACGTTTTAGACGTGGTCGTGTCAGAGAGCAGTTTGTTGCAGCCAAGGCGGTGAAGACATGTTTTTCCTTGGGAGGGCTGTCATTGTGTTGAGTGGCTTTGACAACTGCTATGTCAATGAAACCCATCGGGCCGTTCAGGTCGGCAAGCCCTATGGAAGCAACGTCCTTGAGCGCCCCAACTGCTTTCTTCCACTGGGAATCCATCTCCAGTGCTCTCGTCTCTTTTACTAAACTTTTCGGAGACGCAGTAACAGGGAATTGTAGAATCGTTCGATGTTTCTTCAATAGTTTAAATAGGGCATATTGATAACTCTTTTTATATCCTTCCCATAACCTTGATGGAACCGGCCGACCCAAGCTAACACCAACGGTAAATGGTCGTTTTTTGTGAACTAGGGATCTATGCCATTACATTCAAATAAAGGAAAGCAATACTAATTGTAATACGAAGTGCAACTAAGCAGATCCCTTGAGAACAACATAATTTTCATAATTTTTCTTTGTAACATATTCATAATTTTGCTCAGAAAATCTAAAAGGAAAGGGGATTTCTTTTTGAAACCATGGGATTCAGATTGATATCATTGATTTGCTAGGCTCTAGATCAAACCTACTAGTTGCCACTTGATTTGACTAGGCCCCACATCAAACCTACTAGTTGCCACTATAAGCTAAGGGTATATCTAGAAGCAATATGAATTCCAACTAAGTAGATCCCCTTAAGAACACCATATTTTTTCTTTGTAACATATTGAAAAAAGAAATGGGGTAAAATCATGAAGGTGGATAACCCTTCTATGAGAATCAGGTCTCCAAAATTCCTATAGACCTTTTTTTGACCGAACTAATACATTTTTCAGCCGAAAGTCTTTTTTTTGGCCGAAAAATGTTTCGGCCAAACCTTTAGACGTCAAATCGAATGGTACCGTGACGATGCCCTCGATTTTCGTGTACCATATTAGCCGGACGGATTTTTTTCATCTGATAACATATTTTTGACCAAAAACTCACTAGCGGGACATATTTTTTCATTCAGTACCAACTTTTCGGCCGAAAGATTGTTCGGTCGAAAGGTTTTTTCGTCCGAAAACAACTTTCGGCCGAAAAAGGTTTATATATTGTTCGCACATCGGTCAGTCCATCCTTTTCCTAAATGATGAGAGTCTGGTGCATGAGAGGTTGGCCGTTGTTGGTCGTTGTTGGTCGTGGTCACTGAGAGTCTGGCGCAGGAGTCTGTACTTCAAGGTATTTTTCACATAGCCTAGGTATTATTAGCATGGGTAACTGTTCGAACTGAAAACTGCTCCAATTTTTTGTACTTCAAGGTATTTTTCGCATAGCCTGGGTATTATTAGCATGGGGAAATTTATTTTCATCACACTCTACCTTCATCATAAATTAGCGTTTGTCTGTAATTGTTATTGTTTTATGAGGTAGTGTTGTGTAACGTCATTGGTTGATATCCCTGCGTTGCCACAAATTATGCTTTTTTTCCCACATTAATTCATTTTTCTTTATTTAACGATTAAGCATCATAAATTAGCTTAGTATATTGAGCCAACCTCAACATCGTGTGTAAGCTAAACATACACTCAATTCATTGCGTCTAAGCTAAACAAACCCTCAATTCGGGAGACAGGCCCCTCAATTTGGTTGGTAGAAACAATTTAAAATCTCTCTAGAACATCTGCAAGCATGTAAGATAAACATACCCTAAATTCATCGCGTGTAAGCTAAACATACCCTCAATTTGGTTAGAAGAAACAATTTCAAATCTCTCTAGAACATCTGCAACAGCAAGAAGACCTGCAACCGCCCAGTTTGCCTCTTCTATGCCACTGGGAAGACTCTTAATGATGTGCTTCTATACCAGTTTGTTCCCTCTGACAGGGAATCCTTTAACATACAAAATCTTCTTGAAGTCGGCTAAGTCACCTTTGTCTGTGACCGCTTTTTCCCCTCCTTTTAGGAAATAAGAAATGGAAAATGATTATGTTAATAAAAAATAATATGATTCAGAAAAATCACGATAAATAACATAGAAAGTGATCAACCTTGTTTATTTCTATCAAGCTATAGAAATAGACATCCACATTTTCTTGTTCAACAGCAACATATATTGTTTGCATCTTCTTAACAATGTTGTTGGTGATGTCGGGATCCTGATCATGTATTTCTTTTCCTCCTTTGAAATCCTCCATCATTGACTTTATGAATTGTTGTGCTCTATCTTTCCTATCGCCTTGGAAAATCGACTCCAAAATGTGTCCTCTGAAAGTTGCAACCATTCCACCCCCCTCATCCATCAAGGTAATGGATCCGTCGTAGTTGAACAAAATGTAAAAGAATTTTCAGTTCACACAATTGCTTGTCACTTTCGTCCATTCCATTAATTTCTTCTTCCAAATGACAAAGATGCATTACAATTCTCACAGTTTCATGCATGGACAAATTTGACAAAGGCATCCCTTCCGTCTCAGTTGTATTTTCAATAAATATTTTCAGTGAATAATCCTTGGAAATATTTTCAAGTATTCATCATTATGATGTTGAAATATATAATAAATAAAACAAATAAAATTATTGACCTCACGTGGGCACTTTCCAAGTGGTTGAAAAAGAAATCTAAATTCGACATAATCTTTAGCTGTTTCCATTATTCTTTTCTTAATTTTTCAATTTTTTCATACATAGTAGGAGAATATTTTACTCCCCATCTCACTTGATATGATTCGGTTTCTAAATAGTGAAAAACAACCTTAAACACATCTCCCTTATCTTTAAGGCATATAAAAGGTGTATAAATAATGATTCTCTCGTTGGGTTCTATAATTCAATTTATAGTTGAATACAATTTTTCACATTCATCACCCTCTTCCCATCTACAGTGTTTAGTGAAAAAGAACTTGACTACACTTGTCATTACCATCCATAAATTTTGGAGGACAAACCATGGAACTTCTCTTGAAAACTGGTGATATATTACATAATATTCATCTCCGAGGCGCACAAGAGGAATTGATATAATTTCAAGATCAAGGTTCTCTTTCTCCACTTCATACATTTCCTTCAAAGACTGAAGGCGAATGTCATAAAATGACTTGCATGTGTCATAACTTGACTTGATAGGCCTCATTTATAAAAGAATAGTTTTTCCTTCCAATTTGTCAATTCCACAAGCAATTTTTAGTTCAAACTTTTCTTTTGGATCCTACTTTCGATCCAATTTGTCAACTCCACAAGGTATTATTAGCATGGGTAACTGTTATAGAYAGTGTATACATATGAATGATCTTACATTATGTTATATCCCTTTCAGTGTCGTTGGTTCCTGTTAAGCAGATTACAAAATATAGTTTAACGGGAACCAATGGTTCATGTTAACCAATACTCATACTTAGTACAAGATCRTGTCCATATAGCTCATCTAAGGGATAAGTGAATCAAATCAATGAGATTCAAAYGATTTCATCATCTTAGTAGAAAGAAAACATGTACATATAGCTTATATCAATAATTTATAGTATATCAATCTAATGCAGTATATGATGCTTTACCTAGTGCGTATAATGGTCTGTATTTATCTAATAACTGACAACATCATTTGGTGAGAACATTATGCTAATAAGATTATACAAGTAAGCTTTATTGTCATATCGATACTCAGTAACAACACATCATGGACTTACTCTTCTATAAATACCCTTGTAATCCCATTAGATTAGTAATCACTTGTATTACACTTAGCATACCAACAACACGTTAGCTATTGGTATTACTTATCCTTATTCACGTAATCATCATAGTAATCATTACTAATGAATATGTAGTGGCAAATGATTACTAGTATAGCTGTGTTCTTTGATTAAGATCTACCTTATTTCCATAATCTATGTACATGAGTTAGCTAAGTTGATCTTACTAGTACCAATAAAGAGCATAGGTAATGATGCTTATTACTCATAGATAGTGTAATCATAGTAACCTAATATGAAAACTGTAACATAAGCATATAGAGTGGATTAGTACTAAGATCTTGAACAAGCATGACCTTATACTATTACATGATAGTAAGTAATCACATATCTTTGCTTAAGCTGGTGTTATATGTAATAAAATCCTATCTATTACGTATTATGTGTATTCAATGAAGCTTGTTATTACGGAAAGCATACCCTTATTAGTATAATGGAAACAATACTAACCTAACTAATATGGTAAATACAACTACTTATCCTTGTTAGCTATATAAGTATTCCAGTAATTACGTATATGGAGTAATGAAACCACATATGATCTACAAAGCACATTGAGATTACACTAGTGACCTTTTGCTCATAAGGATATGGATAGTAATCAAACCTTAATTAGGTGAAATACATAGGATAAGCTTAACTTGTTTCATGAAAGTTGGAAACACTGACCTAACTAGTAATGATAAGGATCGGTTTAGGAAACATGCATACCTTATCTCTATATGTCTATGTTCTCCATGCATCTAGTCCATTCATATTGGTTGATCAAGTAAAAGCTTCATTAGTTGTACCTATTACTAACCTTTATTGAATAAATCACTAAACAATGGTAATCAAAGAGAGCTTGATTGTATGACCCTTATTGAATATGATGCAATGGAGTTGTACTAATCAATGAGAAAACATCACGTATAAGATCTTACTACTAATCAAGATCTTGAATGAGTGCAATAGGTAAGGGTTAGAGTTATAGCCTATACTAATAGTGGTGTTCATATTACTGATATTTACTAGTATGAATGGAGTATGTTTACTGTTTCTATTCCCTCTTATTGAAGATGGTACTGTATTGGTTACACCATCTTAGATATGTAGAATCTCATGATCTCTGTAATATGGAGAAAGATCTACTATGGCTTTACTACTCTGTTTCAATTAGGTTCAACTTGCTATTGGTGAAAGAGTGGTACTGTTACCTATGATATGTTATATGTTTGCTACAAAAAGGGTGTCTTAGTATCACTGGTATGTTAAGCTATGCCCCATGTGAAGCTCTATTCCCATCGATTCCCTTTATTCCATAATATTCCATTAGTGAATCTTAGATTCGAACTGGAACAATTTAGGCTGAGGGTATATCACCTTAATAGATTCCCGGGATGGTGGGTGGGGCAGAGAATGTATCCATTCCAATGATTCCATGATGTTTTGTGTTCCTTGATTGTCAATAGATTTAAATATTCTAATAAAAATTAGCATTATAACCCAAAATCATATAACAAAATAAGTATTGAAACGAGTGCTAAGTCAAGTCAAGGTATGGCCATGCCCAAAGCAAAAGATGGCACTAATACCAATAAAGAAAATTTATCTTATTTTTCCTTTTTTTAATTTTATTAGATGCATTTATTAAAGTTCTTTAAGTAATTTGCAAGTTCATATATCCTATATCTCAATATTCTATAAGGTACTAGTTAAATTAACTTTCCTTCATATTGCATTAACATCTAGGTTTAGAACCTTGGCTTAGAACCATAGGTTTAGGAGTTTGATGGTGGTGGAAACAATTGTGCCCTAGGTGAGGGATAACGAGTACAAAACATATTAGTTTTTACTCATTATTTCCCTCTATCCCTAGTCTCATACTATATTTTACTGATTATTCTTGAAGAGTGGGACACAAGCATTGTCCTATGCTTTGGTACACTAAGGATAAGTCTCCTTATCCAATATATACCACAACAAGTTCACTTTGGTAGGAATCTTTAAAATAATTTAAATAACTATTTAATAAACATTATAAAACAAATTTCCTTCTACATGTTACATGTATATATTATCTTATCAATTACCTTCTACAATTTACACATAGATATAGATTATCTTCTACATGTTACATTTCTCTTGTATTTAAATATTTTCATGTTCATTATATATAACATCATAGTAAAAAAAATAGTTGTTAGCTTTTTCAATATATGTCTTTGATGCTTTGGAGTTGTTATAAATGCTTAAATGCCTTCAAGTTGTTTTATAAATTATATTTCCATTTTATGTTTCTATAACTTATGAACTTTCATAATCATGGATTTTCAAAGGATATCTAGATCGAGGCAATATTTCGAGATAAGAGTCTCCAAAAATGCCTCACAAACGCTCTAGGCTATCCAATGAAGGAGTAAGAGGAACCCCTTCTTTGAATGAGACTCTGAGGACGTCAGAGACCCATATCTCAGCAAGGCATGGAAACTTGGGAGGGGAAGCTAGTAGTCACCAAAGACAATCTAGTCAAAGGAGGAGATTTATCAAATGAATCTATGAATAGATCATCCAAAGAATGTGCTCAAAATAGTGCTATGGATGCAACTTTCTTAGGTAGGTTGCAAATTAATACTCTAACATTGAAGAATGTAGGGAATACATCAAGACAAGAAAATATGTTCGGTAATTTTTTTATATTTTGTTTTTGTG
>SNQJ01S0016352.1:32987-45060 GCA_010110895.2 Picea sitchensis | reverse complement strand
GCAAATCTCTATGGATTATGTGTCCTCTATGCAAACTGAACAAAAGCAAGACTCATTTCTTCTATCAAATGCAAACACATTTTGATAGCATTTTGTTTTAGCTGAATGCATTTTTCGTGTCCCATGTATTTTACCAGATTCATATGGGATTGATCTATTTACATATTGGATTCTAACATACCAAAAAAAATTGCACAAGAAAATAACTTGTTAACTTGAAATATATCAAGAAAATAATTGAAGATCATATAAATTTGATCACGTGAATAAGGAACTGACGGGCTGAGGATGTCGAGTGAAGAATAGTGTGCGATGAATGGAGAGAATGGAGTATTGCATGGTAATATATTTAGACTGAATAAGAAGAGGACTATGGATGAGAGAGGGGAAACACAATGAGAACGAGGAAAAATACACTAGTGAAATATTCTAGATCGAAGGGAGTTTGCGCACAGAAGAAAAGATATGTTAGTTCAGTCTAGTAGGAGAATATCCCACTCAGATCAGACTCTGTGTCGAACCCACGACCCCCTGTGTGTTGCCAAGAATTGAGGTAAGATCAAAAGTTTTGTCAATTTTAATTAGTAAAGATAGTAGAATTAATCAGAGTAGCGAAAGTAGTACATTGAGTCAGAATAAATTAGTGTTATCAGGAAAGAATACCATGCAGAACACGATGGTGAGGGTAGATCCCACCTTAAGGATGCCTCTCTTTCAAGGGGATGGGTTAGAATACCCCAAACAACATTTGTTCATTTGTGACACAATATGGACTGTAAAGAACATTCAAGATGATGATGTGAAAATTGTGCAGTTGGATACAACTTTTAGAGATCACACACTATTATGGTATATGAAATATCAAAATACTACACTTGCGGGTTAGACGAGAACATTGGAAGAGGTAATAAAATCCTAATTGAAATAATTTCAGAAGCCTAAGTCTCAGTCATAGTGCATTACGAAGATGAAGAAGATCAAAGAGATAGTAAGTGAATCAGTATGGAACTATGATCAATGATTTAAGATATTGAAAGACTGGATAAAATTCCAGATTCCGGATGAACAACACAGAGAGTGGTTTATTGCAATATTATTACCACATATATTCTTTTGTTTGACGCAACATAATATTTAGTCACAATCAGAAGCTCTGGAAATTTCTATGAAATTAGAATCATCCCCTATAGGAGAGAATAATGCGAAAATGGCTCAAGTTCAGTCATAGCTGGCTGCACTGACTACTCAATTACACGAAATTACGAAAGGAAAAGAAAAGTGTGAGGGAGTTTGGTGTATCACATGTAAAACATAAGGTCATCATAAATATGAGTGTCCAACATTCTTGCAATACTTGAATACAAGAGCTCCAAATACATTAGGGTTATGGTGTGAAATTTTCAAGATGGTGGGTCACCACCATCATAAATGTCCATTGATGCAGAAATACCAGATCATTGTGAGGAATTTGCTTTGCAATTTCTATAAGTCTTTCAGACATGACGAGAAGGATTTTTGTGCACTGGACCTGATGAGAGAGTGCACTGCAGATTATTATAGAGTCCAGGGAGAAGAATCATAAGGGGGAGTCTCACAATTTAATACTCCCAAAGGATGTTATAATCAAGTAGGCAGAGGAGGCAAAGGAGGTCATGGAAGAGTTGGATTTGGTCGAGGAAGAGGACCTATCATATGTTATAATTTCAATCATACTGGAAATTTAGTGTGCGACTTCTCGAATCCCTTTACGACATGTACATATTGCAGAGCACTAGACCATACGATGAAGGATTTCCCACAATTGATCGTGAAATGGAAAGAAAAGAGGAACATAAACATATAGATGATAGCAACATAGATGCACGACGAACAACCTAAGATAGCAACAATTATGCATGAAGGGATGAGAACCAGAGTGGATCCGATAGATCAAGGGAATAGAATTCACCAGTGGGTAAGGGAAGTAGCAGAGCCATTACCCTTGATTGATCCAAGGAAAGAGAAAGAGACTTATTAGTAAGTAAGAAAATAATTGATGGTAGAAGACTAGATAACATCAACTTTGAATGGCTTGCAGGGGTGTAGACCGACTAGAAAGTGTCATGTAAATGGAARTAAATATGTAAAGGAGGTCTCAAGTTCGATTCTCACCCCGATTTACCCATGCCCCATGCTTGTGGGATGTGTGGACGCACCTAGAGGTTATAGTGGTAGCAGACAAGAATTGACCCCGCGTCACGTGAGTATGAGAACTGCCCATGTTGTTGATTCTGCCAATACAAAAAAAAAATGTCAACTTCGAATGTGCCACCCTTATATGATATACCACTCGTGTTTGATATGCCTCTAGTTTATGAACATTCATAAAATCAAGTTGAAAAGGTAAGAACTTTGCAAGGTTTCTTAAGAACTTGTTTATAATTAATGAAAGATGAATATGCTTTGAGTAGTATGCATGGAATGATTGACTATTGTATGCAATAAAAAGAGAAACATGTTGCACATAGAGCAGTTAACCAGGTGCAAAATAAGAAGAGAATGAATAGGGAGTTATAGCTCAATGCGGAGATATGATCTTACGACATGGACAATATAATTCTAGATCTGGGGTTTGACGTAAATGTTATCACGAGACATAATTGGGAGATGATGGGCCAGTCCCAGCTAATTTGGTCGTTGATCCAGTTGATATTAGAGAACCGGCATAAGATTTTTCCAGTTGAGAGCTTGATAAGAGTAAGCATCAATATTGATGGATTTCATAGTGTAGCAAACTTTGAAGTGATCGAAATAGTAGATGGTAGTACATCGTATCCAACACTATTGGGACTTGATTGGGCATTCGATAATCATACTATCATTGATATAAAGAAAAGATAGATGATATTTGAATTGGAAGACTTGAAGGTGACTGTGTCATTACACCCCATTGAAGGAAGAAGGTTTGTAGAATCAACAGAGAGAAAATAACTTGATAATATGTATAATATGACTGCACGGATGGACAATTATGTGAATCCTATAGCTGAAGGCGTACTTAGTTGGAGGAGTATTATATCATGTGCGTCAGACTCAGAAGAAGGCTTGGAGAATTAGAAACAAAGAATGCATGAAATACCAACAAGAAAGTGCACTAGGATTACCCACGCATTACGATGGATTGGAACTGAAATAGTTGAACCTCCAAGGTATGATTGACTAATTGATGTAGTTTTTTTTATGGGAGAATTTGAATTACACATATCAAATCAACAAAGATTATTATCTTTAGATGTTGCAATGAAAGCAACCCCTGCGAGATGGTGGGCTACACACAAGGATGGAATAGGAGATTGGCATCAGTGAAAAATATTATTACAAGTCAAATTTGGAATAGAGAATGAAAATAAGATACCAAAGTATAATGGATTAAGTTTCCGAGTAGAAAATATTCCGAGGTTTACTCCACAATGGAGATTAGTACCTAAGAAAGAGTGGATGCACTTATTTGTGCATACTTTGGACCCAATTATGAAGAATTAGTACATACAACTAGAAGTGCGTAGAGGGACATGAGATTTGGAAGAATTAACCAAGAACTTCAAGGTAATGCTTAGTTTTGAAAACAATAATCCAATAATTGACTTAGCCTTTCAAGTTATCAAGAATAATATTTTTACGATAGAAGTATTGATGTAGAGTAATCCTAGAGTTACCATGACAGTTGAAGAGGTCTTGCACTATTATAATGTTGATGAAGAAGACCAGTTTGATGAATACCTAAGGAATTTGTAGATACTAGAAAATGAAGGGGAGTGCGCAATAGAAGGACTGCATCTTGAGTCAGCTATATATGCAAATCCCCTAAGAACGTGCAAAGTGAACACATGTACAGAAGATAAGCCGAATTTTTCCAACATAAGAGACTACTGGAGTGATGAGACAGTCGAGAAGATTGCCAACTTACTCCATGAGTACCAAGATCTATTTCCGACTACGTTCTTAGAGATGAAGGGAATTTTTGGAGAGTTAGGAGAAATGAAGATTTTGTTGAAGCCATATGCCAAACCTATGAAGCAGAGACCATATAGAATGAACCCCATGTATAAGCAGAAGGTAAAAGTAGAGATCGACATGATGTTAGAAGATAGAATTATATAATTTGTTGAAGAATCAACATGGATCAATCCAATGGTACTGCAAGATAAGAAGACATGAGGAATCGAGATATGTGTAGATATGAGAAATTCAAATCATGATTATTTACATGATCCATTTCCTACACCTTTTATAGATGAAGTACTTGAAAATGTAGGGGGGAAAGAGGCTTACTCTTTCATAGATGGATTCTTAGGATACGACTAGATTAAGATTTCATAAGAAGACAAATATAAGACTACTTTTGTGGGAAAATGAGGGTGTTACCATTACATCATAATGCCATTTGGTTTAAATAATGCAACCACAATATCTTCCAGAGTGGTTGTCGCATCCTTTAAAGAGTTCATTCATAATTTTTTAGAAGTGTACTTAGATGATTGGATAATATTTAGTCTATTGAAAGATCATGTTGAAAAGTTACGCTTAATGTTGGATAGGTGTASGTAGTACCAAATCTCGTTGAATATGAAGAAATCTATTTTTTGTGTTTCTTTTGGAATATTGTTAGGTCACGTGGTTTGTAAATAGGGATTATTAGTTGAACCTACAAAGATAGCGGTGATTGTTAASTTTCCACCGCCAAATTCAGTKTGACAATTGAAATCCACATTGGGTCATACATGATATTACAGAAAGTTCATCAAAGGATATGTGCATATCACAACCCCTATGAATAAGTTTCTAAAGAAGGAAGTTAAGTATTAGTGGACTGACGAATGTGAGAAGAGCTTGGGTACATTAAAACAAAAGATGGTCACCGCGCTGATTCTACTTTTTCCTAACTGGAGAAAGGAACGTAATGTTCATGTGGATGCATCGTCTATTTCATTAGGAGCAGTTTTGGCTCAACCAGGTGAAGGAGAGTTAAACAATCCTATTGCATTTTCAAGTAGGAAGTAATAATATACAAGACATAACTATACTATGATGAAACAAGAAGGTTTGGCCATGGTGTATTCCTTACAGAAGTTCATATATTATCTTTTGGGATCTCACTTTAAGATGTATACATACCATTCTGCGATGAGATACCTAGTTTACAATCCAGTGTTGGGGAGAAGAATATGAAAATGGCTACTATTTTTCCAGTAATATGACTATGAGGTGATTGTGAAACCAAGAAATTGAAACTCGAGACTGGATCATTTATCGCTCATACTGTCAGGTGAAGATGCAGGAAACTTGGATGACAGTTTACCAGACATACACCTATTTTCAATTCAAATGATTGATGATTATTTTGTAGAAATAGTTCAGTTCTTGAGTACGGGAGTAAAACCATTAAAGTTTACAGTGACATAGAATATGCAACTGGTAGTGGAGGCAACAAACTATCAGTTGATAGCAGAAAACTTATACAAGTTGGGCATGGATGGTATTATATGCCACTGCTTATTAGAGAATGAAAGGAATATGAGTGTGTCATAGGAACATGAAGCGGTTGCAAGAGCACACTACGCAGGAAAAAAAACTGCTTAGAATATTTTTCACGTAGGATTATGGTGTCCTACCTTGCATAAAGATGTCAAATAATTCTATCAAAGTTGTGATGATTGTCAGAGACTTGGAAATCCTTCTAGGGTAGATGAAATTCCCTTAATTCCAAAAATGACATTGCAAGCATTTGAAAAATGGGAAGTGGAATTTGTTGGGATGATTAATCAACCAGATAATAGGTCGAGAGCTAGGTACATCATTATTATGATGGATTATTTAACCATATGGGATGAGGAAGAACCCATCGAAGATTGCAACGTAGAGACAACTGTGTGATTTTTGTTTGAAAATGTTTGGATGCCCAAGAGTACTTATGATTGATCAGGGAACTCAGTTCCTGAATAGGACGATTGCAACATTGACAAAGGATTTTCGTATCCATAATTAGAAGAATACAAGATACCACCCTCAAGAAAATTACATAGTAGAAGCATTCAATAAGATACTGGAACATGCACTGACAAAGGTTTGCAGCGTAAGTTTGGATGACTGGGATTTGAATATTCCAACAATGTTATAGGCATATAGAACTACAAGCAAGAAGTTGTCAGGACATACTCCATTTATATTGACATATGGTCAAGAAGTTGTTAGGCCTATGGAGTTTATTGTACCGATTCTGCGCATTTTTACGATGACATAGCTTACATATTATCACACAATGGAGAAGAGATTGTCAAAACTAGTAGGACTTGAAGAAGAGTGATTTGTCACAAGTTTACATTAGAAAGTGATGAAAGCACGCATGAAATATTGGCATGATAGGCACATTAAACATAAAAAAATTTAGACACGAGACTTAGTGTTAATTTATGACAATTTTTTTTTGCAGTACCCAGGGAATTTCCAGATGCATTGGCTAGGACCATATGTGATCAGGTTTTTGACATATGTAGGTGTTGTCCAGTTGGAGAAACTAAATAGAGAAGTTGTGGAAGGAATGGTTAACAGATGTCAGTTGAAACTATCTAGGGATAGTCGGGCTTCCACACACTAGTCTTAGTGTGCAATATGTGTACCATAGTACTATACCACAGTATTTGTACCATAGTGTATTATAGATAGAAAAATAGAAAAATAGAAAAAGAAGAAAACAAATAACAAAGTTTGAAGGTTGGAAGTATGGATTGGAAAATAATGTAGACAAGAAAGAGGAAGGTGAATTGCGCAGAAAGGTGAAAGAGAGTAGGAAGAAAGAAGATAAGGTTGGAGATCTGTGTAGATGTTGGTTGAAGGCATTAAATATCCAACTTGACGGGACAAGTATTAAAGGGAAGACATGACAGAGAAGTAGTGGCACCGCATAACCATAAATGAAGAATGGCAAGAAGATTTTGACAGGTTGGAAAATCTGATGCCTAATTTTTCGAGGATATGAAGTTAATGAAAGGTTAAGGAAAGCATTGAATACAAAAGGTAAGTGGATTGGACAAAAAGTTTTGGCACGAAGAATAGAAACACTTGGAGACAGGTGATAAGAGCAGTTGAAAGGTCGATAKCTAGAAGTTATTGTTATTCAGAATTTTCATAGAGAGCAATGAAGAGCAGAGAGCTGAGAGAACACCGATAGAAGTAAGGTTATGGAGAGAAGTTGCAGAGAGTGATGGAACCACCCAAMTAAACCACGGCATCAACGTCCCAGTCAAATAAATAATGCACAAAGCCACCGGTAGTACCCATAAAGGAAGAGACTACAGGAGCATCAACGTCAGAGCCGAGTTCAAAAATTATTCCTAGGGACTATGTACCGCCAATGAATCCATCATAGAAGCCRGTCWAGTTACTGAAGGAAGCAACATATGACTTTGTGGAACCATAGATTCCACCCAGTGTAATAGTTGAAGGGGATATGATGGGATCAATACCGAACTTAAAGTTTGCAGACCACGATCTGTCTGACAAAAAGAAGTTCCCATACTTAGTAGCGAGGAAATACCCAAAGAAATTCATCGATCCAGAGACATCGTTCATTAGAGTTGAACCAAAGACTTGGGAAATAGGCTTAGAGAAATTAGGGATCTTGAACTTATTGCAAATCCCACATTTTGGTAGGAGAGTTGAGATCAATGCCTTCATAAATATGTTGTTAAGATGCGTCCATGGAAAATATCTATGGCTAGACAGAGTCGTGTTCATTGACATATAATTGATTGTGCAAATAAATGGATTACCAACGATAGGGGAGGATCCATCATTACTTTTCACAGATAATTCAAATGGAAAATCATTATCAGAGAAGATGAAAGAAGAGTTTGGAACATTTAGAGCAATGCGTGGACTTGATGTAGAAAATATCAATGATGACTACGTCAAGTTTTCCACGCAATTGTTAGCTTGAAAATTTCTCAGAAAGTGTCACAGAGATCAAGTGCCAATACGAGTGATAGCAATGACAGAGAAATGTGTTGAAGGCGTACAAATGAACTGGGCAATTTTCTTAATCAACTAGTTCCAGATAGACTATAGGGAAGCGCAAAACATAGATATGGAGTTTAACTACACATGGTTATTGATATTAGTAGCATTAGCGGCATGGAGGGAGCCGAAAGACTCACAATTTTTGTTAGCAACCAATAAACCATGCTTGGCAGTGAGGTATGCAAACTTGTGGAATACTGCACACAAGGGGAGGCAACAAGATAACAATATTGCATTTTATATGTATAAGGAAGTAATTAGGGAAAATATCCATATCACACCATGGATATTACCATAAGTGGTAGAAGCCTGCAAAGTAGTTGCATGATTTAAGGCAAGGCGCCATCACATGTATATCCAAACAAATAAGGACCCAAGTCAGGAATGGTTTCCCACACATTATAGGGTCACTGAAGAAGAGATGGGGCACATCATGGAAGACTAGGATGTTGAATGGAAGATCCCACCAATAGAACCAGAGAAGCTTGAGACACAACAACTAGAACCAGAAGAGATAGGTGATGATGAAGAATAAGACAAAGAATAGGAAGGAAATAATGCATGAACAACATAAAATATGGTACCTTGCAAAGAAACAAAGTGGAAGGAACATGGGATAGATCGATCGATACCACAAAGAAAGAAGAGGAAAGAAGTTAAGGAATTGGCCACCCAGGCATTTGGATGAAAACGTAGCTTGCCGCGCTATGACAACTTTTGGAAACAAAAAAACTAGCATCAATCAACATAGTAGAAAAGGCACATTCGAAGCATACAACACAGACAATAGAGATTCAACCAATGGCATCTATGATAGCAGGCGAGCACTGAGAAATGACGATAGTGACAGGAGAATTATAGTTCCTATCAACAGATTTATAGGAGCAAGAAAAGACACTAAGTTATATTGACTTAGTGTTGTCTCAACTTCTTGTAGAAGTGTTATATGGGTTGCATAAAAACATAACAGAGGAAATTCAAGTGCGTACAAATTCAACATCGATGGAGTTGACAAAGGAATTTAAAGATAAGGATGCACCATAGGCTGAATATGATCAAATTAGGTTGGAGAGAGATGAGGCCATGCAAATAAAAAAACAACTAAAACATGTGGTACAAGGGGTTGTAATGCCATTCCATACGTATTTATACAGAAGATGCCCCATTACAAGAACAAGTTATGAATATTGGAAAATCCATTCAAGGCTTCCGCACAAATATTAATGATCTGGAAGCGCACCAGATATTGAGCACACCACCAGAAGAAATAGAACAAAGATATAAGATAGTAAAAATGACAGTAGCAAGCATCAAGAGTTTAGCGAAAGAGTGTACCAAATTGTATGACAAAATTACACAAGTGTGGACACAATTGAGAAAAGATGCAGAGCTACAAGAAATCAGACAAAAGTTGAAGGCTATGCAGGATAGGGTGCAAAATTTCAAGGAAACCATGAGCACTCTACCAATAGAAGAAAATTTGAATGCACTCGCAGAGAATATACAACTATACTTATACATGAGTCAATTAAGAGGAGAACAATAGGTTCATGTGAAAAAGTTATAGACATTGTAAGAAGAAGTGTTCCGAGTAGAAGAGGAACTGGCATTTGAACAAGGCGTCACAAGAAAGGAAGCACAAGATAGTGAAGAGAAGTTGAAGACACATCTTAAAACAAAGATAATAGAATAAATCTTGGAGCAGGAAGCACAAGTCAAAGAAAAAGTCGCTCCCACAAGAGAAATATTTCACAAGTTCATGGTAACATGGAAGCAGGCTTGAAGTGGCCCAGGACGAGCCATAGGTGAGTGTTGGGGGCCTCTTGGAGCATGCATTTTTTGGTAAGTTTTCAGATTCGCGCAAAAGTAGATCATGCCACAAATCAACAAAGAAACAACGCGTGCGAAAGGCAACGAGCATATTTGACGCAGTTGCACTCCTCGGAGCACGTCCACTCTCACAGGATCTTCTTTCCACTCGGCCCGAAGAACTCCAAGGTTCTTCTATTTCCCTATCGGGAAATCTGCACCCACAGATTCTCTTCTGCTCGACTTCCCTTTGTTCGTTTATTGGGAAATCGGAAGTCGCGACTTCGCAACTTGCGATATCAAGCACTCGGTTTTCCAACCCCCAATACCCGATGCGCCGAGCCGCCGATGCACGCGTGAGTTGACTTTTCAACGGTCCCTTATCTCGTCGGGACTTCCGACTTCGCGAAATCGCGAATCCTAACACCCAATATTCGTAACTTCTCGCGGTGAGGTCCCGATGACTTCGTGCCACCTGTACTCCACTTCTCCGACTCCCTATGGCCCACACTGTCTACACAACTGTCGAGATATCGCGTATCGCAATATCACGATTCCCGTTACCAAGTCTTGGGCGCTTTTCTCACGAAATCTCGATAGGCGATCTCGGGAGTAATCCAACCGGCCCTGGCTGACTTGGATCAATGAATCTGCCCCTCCTGAGCTTAGAACCTCTCCATAATTGCACTGTAACTAACTTGCACCTCCGCAAGATCCAACAACCCTCAAAACTTCGCGAAATCTCCTCGTAGGATTTCGACCGTCCGTTCTTCCTTATGCAATCCACGAAATGAAGGAGTGTCTCTTCCACGAGACTCATTTGCCTGCTCGCCAACCTGCGACGCTTCCCTCGAGCTTTCAACGACATCTTCCCCTGCGCTTATCCTTCGATGAGTTCGAAGGCCTACTCCTCCTGAGCTTACTTACGATTCTCAAATCCTTAGAAAGAACTTTGCACGCACTCCTTGCGGAAAATCTTCAACCTCGTCTAAGTGTTGAAGTCTTTCGACCCTGCGCACTCCTGTAGCAACAGTCTTTCAAAGATTTCCTCAGTTTCGCAACCTTGAGGCTTTTCCTTGGCCTGCACACTCCTTGCACGGCACTGTGCCTAACTGCACCTTCGAGGAAATGAGAACAAAAGCTATCTAAAATTGAACCCTTCTGTCAACGCACTCCTTGCGGACAATTCGACTGTACTCCTTGCAGGAATCCTCTGGCTCAATTAGAGAAACAATTGAAACTCATTCCATCTCCCTCTCAGACTTCAATTCAACCATGAAATCACATACACAGCATATAAAAGAAAATGTATGACAGGAAGAAAATATTCATGAGAATAACATCAATACATAGAGAATAGACACATAACCATGGATTTGAATCAACGCTTTCTTCTATTAATTCAATATCTCTACATGGGTGTTCTTTACACAGCTCTCTGCTTGCCCTTCTCTTCCTACTTATGAATTGGTTCTGAATTATGTTATAATGTACAAGTGAGGGTATCTATATCCGTTTTCCCTCTCGAATTCTAAAGCTATCAAATCTACAATTAAATCCTATCTACCAGCATTTCCTATATTAAATGTCGTCTATCTACCTAAGGACGAGAGCTATCCGCTCAAGATCCATTACAATATACAAAGTGCGCCTTCATAAATGGCTTCATTAAATATTTGCGCAACAATCCCAAAGTGTTTTCAAAATTTGTGTTGGCTTGTCCAGCTGTCTTTCTGCTTCCACGCTGGCTCTCTTTATGAGTTGGTGATGCTCCTGCATCATACTCCTCGGCTTGAAAACTTTCATGGGCTCCTGTCCATGAGCTCCTGCATGGTCTGTCCATGCTTTTGTATCTCCGCTTCAGTCTCCCAGCTTGCATCTTCCACTGGGTGGCCCTTCCATTTGACCAGATACTCATAGTATTCTTTTCTCCTGGTCTTCTTACCCACTCTCTTGTCCAGTATGCACTCCATCTGTGGATTTTCTGCAACTGGCAATTGCTTCACCCACTGGATCACTGGTTCCTCAGTTCCGGTCTCTCCTTCTCCAGCCCTGTATGGGTATAAATATGCAATATTAAATATCAGAGATATTCCGATGCCATCCGACAACTCAATCTCATAAGCATTTTCTCTGAATTTTCTCAAGACCTTGCATGGTCTGATTTTCTTCATTTTCAATTTATTGTATGTTCCCCTTGGGAACCTTT
>SNQJ01S0016351.1:79799-94135 GCA_010110895.2 Picea sitchensis | reverse complement strand
TGAAAAGTCTAATACATCCATCTTACTAATCTTGAAATTGTTTCTACAACTATACAAACTCCTCTTCCCTATTCCTCCTCTCTTCTCATGAGAGCTGAAGACCTCACTACATTGTGAAAAAACTTGTACCTTTGGGTTGTCCTTAAGGACATTACATATTAATGGCTCATATCATACATATTGTAGGGTGGACACATAAAGACAAACTAATGGTTTTTTATTATTCACTTCATTAAGAGAAATTGATTTTGAGATATTTATGGTTATTGGTTAAGTGCGTCAGTTGTGATGATTGAAAACTTGTAAGCGATAGATACAAACTTGGGAAACTTTGAAAGTACACGTGTTCCCTCCTTGGATGTCACATGGTCAAATTTGGAGGGGGTGATATATGTACACTTTTATAAACTAAGTAGTCAAATCGTTGCTTGGAGGGGGTCCCTTATCCCACCAATAAAAGAATCTCATGCATTAACCTGGTGTTAACAAAAAGGGATCCCTTATCCCATAACCAAGGAGGTCAAGGTCTCATACATTAATTTGGTGTATAGGTAAATTGTAACCTTAAATTAGATTATTATCATTATTTTAAGATTTTTTTTAATAAACTTTGGACACAAGGCCTCGTTGTACCTATTTTTTAAAACGGGGATAAAAACAATCCCTCTAACTATATGACCATTATGATTAGCCCCATTTTAGCCAAGCGGTACAAAATTATTTTAGAAAAGAAGATTAGCATATGGCTAGAAAGCCACAGGAAAAGAGCTAAAGGCCAAGCTAGACTTAGGAGCTATCATTCAATTGTGGACCACCTTGTTACTCTTAGGATCATTGTGGAGGAGTGTCGCAATACTAAAACCAATATTCTTTGTTGTTTTGTTGACTTTAAAAAAACTTTTGGCATAGTGCCCAAGAAAAACCTTTGCAATAGGTTGGAAGAGTTAAAAGTTCCTTTTGAGTTGAGGGTTGTCGCGACAAGGTTGTATGAGAACGTTATTGGCAAGTTAGGAACACTGAGGGTTGGTCGGAAGCAATTAGCTATAATATAGGAGGTAAGCAAGATTATCCCTTGTCCCCAACCCTTTTTGGCATGTACATTGACAAGTTATAAGATTGTTTGGAAGAAGTTGGTTGTGTTATCCCGATTCCCGTTGGTATAGTCATCATTGTTCTTCTTTATGACGATGATATTGTTCTTATGGCAAGGAGTCCCTATGACCTTGGCAAGCAACTAAGAATTCTCATGGATTTTTGCTCCAATACGGGTATGATTGTTAATACTGACAAAATGAAAGTTATGATAATTAAACCCAAAAAGATCACTTACGATACTTTCATATATGACAACAACAACTTGGAGGAAATGCCCTCATACAAATATCTCATAATCGATATTCATCATAAGCTCAACTGAAACTATAACATTGAGAAAATGACAAATGGAGGTTGAAAAGCTTATTATGGGCTTGAAAACAATTGTAAATCAACAGACCTTTGGATATGGGATAAAAAAAAACTCATTTTCGAGACTCTCGTAATTCCTGTTATTTTATATAGATGCGAAGTTTGGGGATGCAATATTTATAGAGAATCGTGGAGAAAGATAGAGCAATTCCAAAAGATTTTTATAACTTATAATATCAAAATTAAAGACAATACACTCTATCTTGTCCTCCTCATAGAAGCAAACCTTTCCCCCATTAAGAGCATGGCTATTAACAAGTTCCTAATGTATAAGAACAAGTTAAACAAAATGGAAGACAAGAGGCTTCCAAAAATTGCTTCAAACTCCAACCAAAACTACCTTCAGTTCAAGTGGGGATAACATAAGGATGCCAAATCTTAGCTAAACCATTGGGGAATAAAGAAAGAAATCATACTATAGAGTAAGGATAATATTAAAAATATCATTACATATAAATTTAAGAAGAAATTGTGGCGTGATAAAGAGTTAAAGGATAATTAAGATGTTAAAAGGAGGTGATTAACCCTAATCTAGAAGATAAAAAATATCTCTCTGTTTTGACTAGTGTAAAGAAGAAAATCAACATTGCTAAAATAAGAACAAATTCTCACGAGCTCCATACTCAAACTGAAAGTTGGACAATTCCCAAAACATCGAGGGATGAAAGAATCTATCATCTTTGTGACACTAAGAGGCTTGAAGATAAAAACCACTTTCTCTTAGAACGTCCAACATATACCTAGATTAATCATCAAAACTGTATGATGATCTTTGAACATTTCTTTTAATGTTTTTTGAGCACAAAAATAATTTAAAAAAAAAAGTTAAGTAATCCCTTACTTTCTTAAGGTCCAATAAACCAAGTTCCATATCAATTTAATCATTACCATTATTAAAAGAATCCTTAAAAGAATATATTAAATTTTATTATTGATTAACAAATAAACGGTTGAGCTTCATTTATTTGGTGTTAATATTTTAATTTATGTTAATCACTTACGTGACAATTAGTTAGCTATCAAAGTAACTTTTAAATATAATTAGGTAAATGTAAAAAAATAAACACATAAACGGATGTCTTTATAATAGCTAGGAAATTAATGATTGAAATCACAACCATCTATTTTGTGTGACTACTAAGAATATTCCAGCCATATTTAACCCTGTCCATAGAAAACTTATTAAGCACTAAACCTCTATTAAATCTGCCCATTGTCAATAGGTATAAGCCTTTCGGTATAATAATAATTTGAAATAACGGTTTTTTATTTTTATTTTTTAATTTAATTTTATATGCAAATACAATAGCGTGTTCTTAGCGACTCCGTAAGGGGGACTCTTTACGAAATCTCCAAAACTTTTTCAAGGATCTTTTTGTTTTGTATATAGTGCACCGAACTTAGGGTTAGAATGGAAACGGACGGTAAAGATTTAGGTAGGGTTTTAAGGAAGAAAGACGGTCCAAGGAGCGGGTTCGTATTCCTTCCGCATTTGAGCTCCCACGCAGTTTGAAGGGTGTCGCAGAAGAAGATCGGAGTAGTCCCATCCCAATCACAAAGTGAGTAGAGTTCTTTTGGATCTGCTTTCCTTTTTCTTAATGTTCTCAGGATTTCACCATAATCTTCTTGCCTGCTATTTTCAATGGATGTAAATCTGTGAATGACTCATTTGTACCATTCTTCTCATGCAATGTAGTTCTGAGTTGGTTCTGTATGTTATTTTCCTCATATATTCTCCAGTAAGAGTGGCTACAATTTCTTTAGGACCCCAAATCCAGTGGAGAATAAATGTATCTGGTGGCAGGCTATTTGCTAAATATTAATGTGAAGTCCAGTTCTTGTTCTTCTTTTTCTTTTTCTTTCATCCCCAATAACTTCTCTTTGGGCGGATAATGCAATGATATGATATCGTGGAGACCATATGTCGGCCAGATCTACCATACGAAGCGAAGAAAACCTCGGTAGGACATATAGTGTAGGTTTGATCCTTCATGCCTGTATCTAGGTCACGTTAACATTGCTTGTTCTCTGGTGTTGACCAGCGCAGACCTTCCAATACACGTTACTAAGCAACAATATAATTTTGAGAAAAAAAATAAATCCCGTTGATTTCATCTAGTACTACTTTGATATCCGATACTTGAAGGATCGGAGTTAATTATAATGAAAGGATTCTGAATCCACTATTTTGAAATTGTTTTGACCAAGCTATCAAAACAATCAACCGGACTGACTGGTGCCCACGCTTAGCCCTACATGGGGAACATGGCCTCAAAAACGTTGAGTTAGTTGATTGGTTATGCAGTTCCACCCCTTTTTATTTACATTTGTATTGGAGACAAGGTGCTGATGCTATTGAGATCGATAATCACTGTTGCAGCATTTCCCTTTTCACTTGTATTTGCACAGTCTGTCTAAAGTTTGAACTATGGATTGGTTAACGTGCAAGCCGACATCACAATTGGGTTGGATATTTCAGGCACCACAGGTGGCCCATTTTCATGGGCGAGACAGCTGTTGAAGGGCAAACCACTAATCACTAGCACTTGCCTTTAGCTAAGCTGCTACAACAGGGTGATACTCCTCTGTCCAGGACATGCACTTGACCCCAACCACTTAGTTGTGCCTCTGGAGAACTAAACCTTGGTAGGTGACTTGACGCGCCACTGTCTTCCCCACAAAACCACGACCCCTTTGGCTCTATATAAGTTATTGTTACTATTCTATTTGCCTTTTATTTAATGTTTTGTTCTTGTCTGCATTTAGTTTGTACTAGCAAGATTAATGTAAGGTGCAAGATTTGCCAAATTATACAAATGATAGCACGTAAGGCCATTCTAAGGAACTTGAGTAGTTGTACTTACCACAATGAGTGTCTAGGGTAACCTATCCAAGATTTGAGTTTTAGTTTTACCCTGCTATAAACCAACACTAGTATTGAGAAGTCTGCATTCAAACATTGTTGGATGCACCAGTGCGTTCTTCTGAAATATAGTTTTCATCTCCGTCAAAGATGAATAGTCTGTTGTTATTATTGTAATAAGCACAAATATGGATGAAGATGGTAGTATGCTATTAACGCTTATGATTCATCAAATGACACAAATGATTGCATGTAAGGTTATTCCAAGAACATAAGTAGTTATCACAATCAATCTCAAGAGTAGGGTAACCTTAGTCACAACAGTTGGTGAATTTTGTTGATCCTCATGTAGTGTCAAATTTAATTGGCTAGGTGCTTCTCTAGTAAAGCTTGTAAAAATGAATTTTTTTCCCTCTCCTTCAAAGATGAATAGTCTCTGTTTTTATTATATTTAATACAAATGTGGATGAAGATACTGTATGTTGTTGTAAGGCTCATGGTTCATCAAACAACACAAATGATTGCATGGAAGGTCATTCCAAGGAACATAAGTAGTTATCACAATGAATCTCGAGAATAGGGTAACCTCAGTCGCTCCAATTGGTGAATTTTTTCGAACCTCATCAAGTGTCAAATTTAACTGGTCATGTGGTTTTTTGATAAGATGTATTTTTTTTGTAAAAAAATCATTAACTTGGACATATTTTTGGGTTAAATTTGAATTTAGAAAATATTTATGTTTGGTTTTTGTTTGAAATTATGAAGTTATAATGAAATTCACTTTGTGCTCTTTGCCAATCTTATCATATTTTTTTGCACTTGTGAACCTTTTTGGAATTTCACCGCCCTTAAATTCAAACACAAACACCAACCACGTGACTTAGAGAGTAACTTATCCAAGATTTGATTTTTAGTTGCACTCCACTATAAACCAACTTGTTTTGACAACTCTACATTTCCTTGTGTCCTTGCTAGATGTGCCAATGCTATTTGCCCAAATAGTTCTATCCTTTTCTTCAAAGATGAATAATATTTCTTATACCATCGTAATAAACAAAAATATGGATGAAGATAATAGTATGCTATCTCCCTCATAGAACTATCATTAGATTTTCTTTTATTAAAGCAAGCCCTTAAAATTAAAACTTATTTTTTATAGTAGTTTTCCCATTAATTGTGTTTGCTCTTATAATAGTACTATGAATTTCTTATAATGTCCATGCAAGAATATACCATGGGAGTCGGGACCCTAATCACTCCACCATCGTTTTGGAACAAGGGTGTAGGGACCAAAATTCAATGTTGCACTTATTGTTATCGAGGATCTATCATTGGGGGTCCGAAATATAAATTATTGGCAAGATCGAGGAAGATATCGGAAATTATCGGGAAACTTAAAAAATACAAAAATAATCATTTTTTTTTTAAACTTCTAAAGCAATATCCACATTAAACAAACACGTCGTCACATAAACAAGAAAATAAGATGTCAAGTGGTACATTAGACATTGATACTAGAATATGACATCTGTCTTGAGTCATAAGTCTTGACACGATAATACAAAATCACATCAAATAGAAATAGATGTATCTCATGAGATGATCATCATGAGGAATCTAGATACTACAAGGCTAATCATGATGCCCTATGATATCGACGATTCCCTCTACCCCTTTTACGACAAAGGTCACCATTGCTGCTTTTCGTCTAGAAGCAGTAGGTGGACATGTTGAGGCTTAGTCTGAGGTGGAAGGTGCAACTCTTGGGGATAAGGTGGAAGTTGAAGTGGGTTGTCTTTCGCCTCTTCCCCTAGTTGCATGTCTTTGTGGATGTGGTGGCATTGGCTAGGCACACTCTCAATGGCCTCCTCTTGCTCCAAATTCATCTCTCTTGGAAGTGGAACATCCTTTGATACTTCATCCTCGTCCAACTCATCAACATCATGCTCCATCCACTTAGGTGCCTCCTCCATGATAGGCCGCTTGGTCTCCACCCTCCACAGACTCATGGTGTCAATCGCATCCAATGGAATTACATCCATGTTAGGTACTTTGTCTATCTGCCTCACCCACAAATTGAGATTGTAGTAGACATAGACCATGTAATTGAGGCAATGGACATCTAACTTGTATGAGTGCCTTTTTTTAATTAGAAGATGATGTCCCATGGGCATAAATTAAAATTAATGAAATTATGAAAAATTAAAATTTTAATTTGAACATTTCTACCTCCTTGTGCTTCTTGGAGTGTATTTTATCAAAGACACTCCAGTTGCGCTTACACCTTGAAGAGTTGTAAGTTTGACTAAGCACCCAAATGGCAAGTTTTTGCAACTTTGCGACTCTTCTACCATAGTTTGCCCACCAAACATCTAACAAATAAATGTAAAGGAAAGACAACACATTATATTTCCATTGAGTAACAAATAGATAGAAAGGAAAGACATTGAAACTTGAAATTTGGAAACAAATTTTACGTATAGTTTACTTGGCATTGTAAAGTTTATGAGGAACTAAAGGCTGCCCAATTGGTATGTTTTTTGACCTCTTGTTGGGCTCTAAGTTCAAGGTTTCAATGCTGTCCTTGCTGCTGTTTTAGGACAACAAACAGGTCTGAAAATTCTCTCCTCAAATCTGCCTTTAATTTGATGATTGGATGCTCTTTTAAGGTGCCCTTGCAAGTGTTTTTCGTAACCAAGGTTAGCACATGCATAAACCTAAAACCATACAATACCCTCTTAGATCTTTTAACTAATTTACATTCGATAACAACTAAGCACACATGACAAATGAACTCATGGATTTTGGTCAACATGACCCTGGATAAACCCCCTCGGGGAAAACCAGTTTGAGATAGATGTATATATATATATATATAGAGAGAGAGAGAGAGTTCTTCAAGCAATAAATACAACAAGGAAGATAATACAAAGGAACTTGTACAATTTGCAAGCTCCTCTCAAGCTTTGCAATTGGTTCCTTGAAGAATGCGCCCCTAGAAGTGCACCCTTCCCGTCCTTGTCCAAGCTTGAAGATGAGTGTGCCCTTGACCTTCCCTTGGTTGATTGAGAAACCCTTTCACACCATTTGTCCTTGTTGTGCTCCCTCAAATCTCTACTAATCATATCTAAGATAGCTCCTCTCCAACATGTGCCTGCAAGCTTGCACTCCTATCCCAAGGTTGCGCCCTCCATCAAGCAAATGCACAACAACACCATGAATGAAGCTCCAAGCTTCCTTGCGCCTTCCATGAACAAGTGCGCCCGAGCTTGCTCCTTCAAACCCTCTCTCGCACTTCTCTTCTTCACTCTACATCTCAAGTGAACAATGAATGCCTCTCCTTTTCCCTTGCACCTTCTTTAGCCATTCTTAGGCCAAACCTAGAGATCAATGGCTAAAATCACATCTAGCCATCTCTAATAGAAGGGTGAGATCTCATCTCAAGTATCTCATATAGAAACCCACTTTTGGTTAAGTTTCCACCCACTTTTGGTTAAGTTTCCTAAGTTTGATTTATGTGTATTAATTCACCCACATTGTGAATTAATAGTCACTTTTGACTTAAGTGACAAATTTCACCTTTTGACTTAGGATAAAGTCAATGTGAAATTAGACATAAAGTAAGAGGCACAAGGGTCAAATCATTTCCCTCTTGTGGTTAGAGACACACAACCACAAGGGGACCACTTCCCAAGGTACACGAAACTCAACAGGCATCTTAGCGGTTCTGTCTTGGATAGCCATATCATAAGTTATAACCAACTGTCTTGGATAGCCATATCATAAGTTATAACCAAATGTCCCAACACTTAGCTTATATATCTCAATTTGTTTGGAAATCTCCAAGCGTTTAGTGGGAGTTAACACCATCCTTTTTACACATTGGAAAAATTTATGCATAGCCTCTTCATCAAACCTAAATCCACATGCACAAGAGTATGTGAGGTTGAGGTATAGCCCTATTGCATGAATCAGATGATTTTGAGTGTTGTTCCATCGCTCATCAATCACACTCCATATCTCGGCTCGTCGAGTGAATCCTCTCCCCCCTTGTCCTCATAGTATCGATGGATAGCTTCCTTGGCCCTATCCATGGCCTTATGCAAGTAGCCCATTGCGGGCTTTTCACCATTAACTGAGCGAAGAACCTTTACCAAAGGTTCACTAATAGCACACAATTCCTGCACTCCCATCCAAAAGCTTTAATTGTGTCTCACAAGTTGGGATATGTCTTGCCCATCCACTTTAGTGTTGTAGACACAAGCCACTCATTTGAAAGAAACATCCTCTGCAACTCCAACATAGAATTGTGAGAGATTGAAGAGAAATGAAGCTAGTGGCGAAACATGTGATAGCGGGATGGCAACTCCTTGTTCCTTGTGAATGATCTCACGAGTGTAAGAATATGTATATATATATTGTGACACTCCTAGCCGACTCAACAATTTCCTTGATCCAAGTATTTTTGCCCATGTCTTCTCGCATCAATTCAATGCAATGGGTGGCACAAGGAGTCCAATATAAGGCTCGATACCTCTCCATGAACAACTTGCCAACGTCAACATAATTAACAACATTGTTTGTAATGACTTGGACAACATACTGTGGACCTATCTCTCAGATGAAGCCATCTAATAACTCATATAGTAATTGTGCATTTTTAACATATGCAAATGCATCAACGGATTTGATAAACAATGTCCCCCTGGGACAATTAACCAAGAAATTGAGAATGGACTTGCCCTTTCCATTTGTCCAGCCATCTGATAGAATAATGCATCTTGTGATCTCCCATGACTTCCTAAGCTCACCCAATCTCTTTGTGCAATCAACCTTTTCCCTTTGAAGGATAGGCCCTCTTAAGTCATTATAGGAAGGGCCCTTGTACCCTGGACCAATAATAGTAACGACTTTAAGCATTGAACGGTAGAATGGGTTTGGCAATGTTGAATGGTATGTTACTCCATAGAAAACATGTTACTTCAGAGGGGTTACAGAGATAGTTGGATGGCTTAGCTCTCTTCTGTGACCTTCGACAATTGACGGTCAACTTGGGTAAAACCAAGGTTATGATCTTCAACGGGTTGAAGAAAACCTAGGAACTTCATTTCTTCTTCAAAGGGACAAAAGTCGAGATCACTAGCACCTACACATACTTGGGGGTGCAATTCTTAGGACCCTGCTTCAGTTTGCGATTGACACTCTAGCCTTAGATCAACAAGGGCTATGGATCCTTCGCACTCCTCGAGATACAGTGCTTTCGACACCATTTTTAGGACATTTTATCCAAGATGTCCTTCATGGATTCCCTTATCCGACCCAATATTATCTACTGCTCAGAGATTTGGGGACCTTCTTTACTCGAGTTTGATTGGAATTTAGTTGAGAGAGTCCAAACCCTTCTCCTTCGACGCATCATTAGATGCAAGCAAACATTCCCTCATCACATCATCCTAATAGAGTTTGGGGCTCAACCCTTTCGACTTGAGACAATGTTTAAATTGGTCTCTTTTTTGCATCGCTTATGGAGCTTTGTTGACTCGGTGACGGGGCGAGATCAGTACCCGTACTTGGCCTATTGTTCTTTAGAGACCATTGCTCTCTCTAGCCCTTCGGGTCGAGCTTGAGGTTGGTTCGCGGGGCTTTAAGATCTTTTGGAGTTCGTGGGCATTCAGATGGATCATCTCCCTCTCTGTTTAGATATTTCTTAGATGCACATGGCCACCTCCTACCCACTAGAAAGGAGTTGAATAGGATCATCATGGATGACATTTACAGGGAGTTTATCCAGACCACTTGGGTTACCCCTCATGGTGGGTTACGCCTAAAGATGGCTTTTTATGCTGCGCACTTCTTGGAGCTTAGAGATGGGTTCATTGCTTGATCGCAGTATACACTTTGCCATTGGATGCACACTCTTTGCATTTGCCTCGACCAATTTAGAGTGGGTTGTCATAGACTTCGTGTAGAAATCGACCTCCAGATCGATCAATCAGACATGACCTGCCAACTATGCCATCTATAGGAGGTCTAGACTGAGGAGCACTTTATCTTTTGCTGCCCCATATATTACGAGATCAGGGGGAGGTTCCATTGCCTATTGAGGGGGATTCAGTCCCTTATTGGCTTCTTTAGATACCTCGACCAGAGATGCTTAGCCTTATACATGCATGAGGCTCTCAGGCTTCGAGCCCATATCCTTCAGCCTCCTAATAGACTAGGTTCCACCCAACAGATCACTTCTTCACGGTGCTATCCTCAGGGAGGGGCACTGAGAGGCAGATCGATATTAGTATAGCCTCCAGATACCAGATTAGTGCGGATTTGTGGGACCTCCTCCCCTCCCACGAGATTTCATTGACACGACCACATCATATCCCTCCCAAGGAGATGAAGGAGATCCCTCAGGCCTCAACGACGAACTACCTCTTCGAGACAACTATGCAGTGGGCGATCCAGGCATCTCACTCGTTCTCCCTCTGGACATCATACTATACTCAGTTTCTTTCATTCGTTCTTGGATGATAGGAGAGATGGTTCTATTCCATGATAAACCTATAGGAGAGTTCTTGTTCTTGGATCTTCTCCTGTTGTACATCTCCACTCTAGAGCGGGTCTCTGGGCTTGGAGTCGAGGGTTGTTCATGACTTAGCTTAGATTTCACTGTCTACTCTACCCTACTTTATTTTACTTTCCACATCTTGCCTTTTATGGGAGACCTTTTGGTACTCTTGCTTTGTAACAACATCGTTGTAATCAATAGTCCCTTTGACCTACTTTTGAGGTCATTAGTCGGACATTAATAAAATTATCTTATCTTATCTTGCCACTATCTTGTCGGCCTCCTCCTTCTCCTTGTTTTCACTATTGACTGAATTGAAGGTTGTTCCCTAGGCATTGAGCTTGACACAAAGAAAGGTGAGCATTAAGGTTGCTGAGGGGTCGAGCATTGTGGAATGTGAGCTCGAGGATTGGCTTTCCCCCACCCCTAAGATGCTTGTAGTTTTACTTGCAAGATCAAGCCTCATTTCTTCCCTTTGATCTGTCTTTCTATTTATATAAAAAATGATTGATTTGCAATGTGGACAATTTCTAGGGTAGATGTTGGGCAAATCCCCACTTCATTCCTTGGGATTTTGTCAAGGTGGTATTTCAAGCGGTTGATTCCGCCAAACATTTCCATTCCACATAGCTTGCAATTTAGTCTCATTCTATTATGACCATCATATGGTAGACCATACTCCCACGTCGGGTCCAATGGCTTTGACATTTTGAAATGTATAGATAAAGATAATATGAAATAATTTTATTAATGTCTGATTGATGACCACAAAAGTAGGTCAAAGGGACTGCTGAGTACAATGATGCAATTACAAAGCATGAGTACCAAAAGGTCTCCTATGAAAGGCAAGACACAAATAAAATAGAGTAAGGTAGAGTAGAGTGAGAGCCAAGCTGAGGCATGAACAACCCTCGACTCCAAGCCCAAAAACCCGATCTAGGGTGGAGAAGTAGAGGAGGAGAAGATCTAGGAATAAGAAGAACCAAACGTAATGAGGTCTATCTAATGGGCTTTGGAAACCCTAAACTAAAACTGGGAAAACAAAGAAAATGAAGGCATAATTTTTTTACATGCTTGGGAAATTGGATATGGTAGATTGGAGTAAATTCCCTCTTCACAAATCTTAGTTGATGGCAATAACTACAGATTTCCCCTTGTTTGCTTGATGGAAAATGGTCACAAATCCTCAGAGCCCAATCCCCCTTAGCAAATTTTTCAAAGTGAGGTTTAAAAACCGAAAATTGTGTCTTAAAAGCGGGCTGGAAAGGAGCAGGGTGATAATTTTATTCGATTTGCGATAAATAAGGAAATTATCATGATAAATACAAATTATCGCGATAATTTTGAAATGTGAATTTATCATGATAAATATTGGTGACATTATTGCCGAGTTGGGTTTTGGCGATAATATTGTGATACTTCTGATATTATCGCGATAAGTGTAACACTGCCAAATTTCAGCGATGACTAGGAGACACCCCCCATTTCTACGATATAGGGGGACACAGATAGCAAGAAATGTATAAAAATGAAAAATAAAAATTAATATTCTGAATTTCAATAAAAATAAAAATCAATATGCTGAAAGTTACAATCATTGTTGATTATCATATTGAATGACTCCAAATGAAGCTTATATGGTATACCAATAACATTCATGATTTGATTAAAGGCAAATATTGATCTTACGATTGATGATAAAAATAAGTAAATAGTCCAAAACAGTGTTACAAGAACCGAACTGGAACTGGTAAAACCAGCCGGTCCAACCGAATCTGAGCCTCGACCGGTCCGATTCGACTCATCAAACCGCTTTTGACCGGTTTCGTACGGAAACGGTTTTTTTGCTGAAGATGCCCGCGGCCGGAAAAGGTAAGGATAAATTAGGTTTTTTTTTTTAAATTTAGGGTTAGGGGCATGCATGGGAAGCTTCTAGAATTGTCTAGAGCCCCCCACTTATGAGAAACTTTGCAAATTTGTGTATAATGGTTTGGATTCACATGGATGCACATGAATATGTATTTGCTTTTCAAAATTTGAATATTTTATGTATTTTTAGTGACCGGTTTTTTTCCCGGTTCCGGTTCGGTTCCGGTTTTTGGGGTCGACCGGTTCGGTTCTGGTAACATTGGTCCAAAATGCAAAATGCCAAAAATAAGTAAATAGTCCAAAATGCAAAATGCCAGAAATAAGTACATAGTCCAAAATGCCAAAAATATTTTCTCACTTACTAGTGTCCAGCAGAGAGCCATTATTAGCAGCAGTGAGCAGAGAAGACCTGGGTGCTTGCAGAGAATGTACAGTGGCAGTTACAACAGCAGAGCAGCTACAGGCATCTGTGACAGGTGTATCTCCGTACAGCAGCATGACCTTCATCAAGTAGAGTTTCTGTATAGATCCGTACATCAGTGAATGAGGGAGTAGTGCTGACATTATTTAGGAGAGAGAGATATAGGGCTATGCATACCTTTGGCCTCTAGATACTTCCAGTTTTCAGCAGTCCAAATTTAGCAGTTGCTTTTCTAGTTTGAGAAAAGCAAGTTCCAGATTTAGAACTAGTGTTTTGTTCATATTCAGTTAGATGCTATTTCCAGATCCAGTTCTAGATGCTATTTCCAGTTTTAGCGGTTCAGTTTTATTTTGGTATGCACAGTTAGTTAAGAGCTAAGTCACCTGACATGATGAGACAGGACAATGGAGGACACCGATATGTGATAAAGCTACCCTGGAAATAGGACACCGAGGACACGTTATATATATATATATATATATATATATATATATTGAAAATTACATATACAAAAATGAAATATAGACATAAAGATTCAAATTTTGTTAGAAACTAGAACATTTACATAATACAAATTCAATCATGCAACTAGTTACTAGTACTACTTATTAACTTACTATACTACATCAATGAACGATCAAATGACAAAACACACAAGAAATTAGAACCATAAGCTGCAGCAATCTCATTAATTCATAAAGTCAAAATGTATTACAATGTACGTAAATACTGACTCAGAGTCACTGATAGTATAGGTGGGAATGCCAATGGCAAATACAAAATAGTTCCAGCAATATATCTTTCAGGTTTGTATTCTTTTCCTGAGGTAAAATTTTTGTTATGCTTTCCAGTGGCTTCTAGATGTCTATGTTAAGTAGATCTAGGTCAATTTGAAACTAAATTTTTAATCACTTCCAGATAGGATGTAACAAGAAATATGTATCTCAGCGATCTTTCTTCTTTTGTGGGCTATCGAACTTTGTAAATAAGATATATCGAATACCTTGCATTGCCTTAACTTTTTCTTTATATAATGCACAATACTTCAATCAAATGATTTTCAGGTGATGTTTGCAGTTTGCACATCTGGAAGGCCTTGTCTCCTCAAGTAAAAGATGATTCTGGGATGGATGAAGTGAAAGAAACAGTTGAGG